>AYEL01075664.1:0-37425 GCA_000484575.1 Olivierus martensii
GAGTATTGCAGCTGGCCGACTCGATAGGATGGATAGTTTTGTTTTTGTTAAGTTCGCCTAATTTTTTGGTGCTGTTTTTTAGTTTATTCTTGTGTTATATTTTATTTTTTCATTTTGATATATATATTTGTTATATTTTTCTCATTTATTTTAGTGCATTTAAAATTTTTTGAGATGTATTCTTAATAATAATTTTTTAAATTGAATTATTCTGTTATTCTAAGAATGTAACTGTCATAACAATACGTTAGCTGTAATTGAAAGTTAGAACTAATGTAATAATTCTAAATGCCTGAAGATGGTGTACTAGCACCGAAAACGTTTGCATTTTTTCAATGGTAAAATAAACATAATATAAGACTAACTGCGTTTAGTGCTGTTTGTATTATTCTAAAAGTAGATATCTGGTCACCACAGTTTTATCATCACTTCAAGTAAATAACTCATTCCTGAATTGTGATTAAAGCAATATTTCACCTGTATAAAAGCTCATCTACTTATTTATAATTAAGAATAAAAACTAACATTTATATGACAATTTATTATAATAATTTATAAATATAATCGATATCTACTTTTATTTCTTGATCTGCTATTTTGATTTTCTGGCAGACAATTTCTACTACAAACTCAGTCATATGTATTGTATAGCTTTGTATGTGGTTTGAAATGCCTTTTTATGAATATTTAACATTTATTGCAATTTCCATAATTTTGATTTTTATTGATACAGGCATACCTTGCTTTACAATGCTTCATTTTTCAACATTTCATTAATATGGCATTTCTCAATTATTTTCCTTGTTTTTATTTTATATCTCAATGAAAATTATATGCAAAATAATATTTAGAATAGCTATATAAAGCATAAATTAACATATAAATGGGCTGGGCCTAAAGCCATCCTGAAAAACTGAAAATGACACTCAGAATTGAACCTGGATCCTCCAAGATAATATATGAATGCTTTAAAATACAGCTATCTGACTGAGTTTTCTAGGCATAGTGCTATTGTGCAGTTAATGAATAATAATGTGAATATTTTTTAGACTTTTATGTGCATTAGGAAATGAAAAGGCTGTGATTTGCTTTACAGCAGTGATCTGAAATATACAACAATAATGAGGTTTGCTTGTACTTTATTTTATAAAAAATAAAGTACAAGCAAAAAAAATAAAGCAGAAATTGTAAAGCTGAAATATAAGTAAAGCAGAAATTCAAACTGAGAACTACCTGTATTACAGCCATATATGTATACAGTGGGTGATCGGTTAACGAACATAATCCATTCCAAGACAACGTTCATTAACCGATCATTGATTTACCATAGGTTTTCATGGGAATTTGATTAATTTGTTCCAGAGATCCAAAAAACATAGTAAGAAATTATATAATTTCTTATTTATGTTTATTTATATGTAATAACAATAATATATACATACATAGTCTTGCATTTTCATCTATATGTTTATTTTCCGATAAAGAATCTGTCCAATATTGATTGCTTTTCTCTCTCCTTCAGGATTTTTCGGAAGTGATTAATAGAACTGTTGTTATAGAGATCCCCAAGCCTATTGACCTCAACCTAGTATGGGTGCCATTCTAAGACCAAAAAATTGTAATATCTCTCTCTTACTTTCTTTAATAAATAAATCTTTGATTTATTTTATGTTGTCTCCGAGTTTATTTTAATCAGGAAAAACTACTGTTCTTCCATTTTTACCCATAAGTCCATGAACACACAAGGCCTAAACCTGTCATTCCATTAGGTTAGTTAAGCCGAAAAATCCTCATGGAATATTTTTATCTGGCAGCGGCCACTTATAGAGCCGCCATAGTTACATGCTGGTCAATACCCATGATGGGGTGAACCAGAAGATTGAAGGATGGTTTCAATGGGCCGGGCTCAGATCCCTACTGAAAAATTGGAGGAGTGGGACCCTGGATCATCCATAATGGTAAGCCACAGCTTTACCACGCAGCGATCTGGCTGACCTGTCATTCCATCAGTCCACGAGTTACAGTTTGTTCTGTGAGGTGTTCGTTAACCGAACATAAAAATCTTTTGAAAAAGTGTTCGTTATCGAACTGTTCGTTAACCAATACCCACTGTAAATTATATGTATATGTAATATTGTGTGCATATATATTTGTGTTTATATATATTATAAGCAATATAGAATATTATATCCATAATAAATTGACAAATTTTTTATCATTGTTTATTATGTATTTTATTATTTGTCATAATTCAGACTTACTAATATTATAACCAAACAAACATTATTCATATTTCCATATTGCAGATCAATGTTCACTATCCAAACTGCTTAAAGCTTTATGAATTACACATTTAAAAACAACAGCACTACATGCAATATAGTGAAAACTCCTCTTTAATATAAACCTTGCACTAACGTTTTCGGTTCATCTGCACCCTCTTCAGGCACAACTCTCTCTACAACCATTAAGAAATACGAGATCTAAACCTCCGTTGCCATAGCAACCCCCTTACTTTTCTTAGAATGAGCTTTGTTTACATCATGCCTCCAATCAGCGCTACCTTACAGAATTACATCACCCAGAACACAAACTTTTAATCCTTAACGTTAAAAACTATATTTATACTTAAACTTTAACACCTCATCACCTCCCAGCACTAATAACTATATACACTATACAGAAAATACTTTACTATGACCCCAATCTTACAATCACCAACACTAACAAACACTATTTATAACATAAGAATAACATAAAGTTCAAGAGTCCTTTTAAAAACTTCTTAAACACATCCTTAAGTCCTTTAAAACACCCTAAAAAAATGGCACTTCTTATCCAGAGCCTTCTATGTTCTACCATCCCTCTTCTTACTTATGACATATTTCCACGCCAGGGCCGGTTCCCACGTCAATCTGTCATTAACTAACTCCTCCGTTTCCCTCCTCCTCAGTATCTCCAATGACTCTGCTATCACCGGCTGCGTATGCTTCAATATCGGCTTAACCATCTCTGTCTCATCCCATTTCACACTTATATTTTTACTATATGCTTCCACCGCCAAAGAAGTGGTAAGCCTAGCCTGCTCGATATCTCTTTTATGTTCTTCTATTCTTCTTGCAATCGTTCTTTTTGTGACTCCCATATATGCAGACTCCCGATTCAACTTAAGATCCCTTATAGGGATTCTATAGACTCCTTTCCGCTCCATCTTCTCCAGTGAGTCCTTATCATTCCTTAACACGCAAAATATTGTCGGGTTTCCCTTAGACGCCACGCGCGCTCCTTTTCTTCTCACCACTTCCCTCACCATTCTTACGTTCCTAAGGTGGAAAGGTATCGGCACGAACCTAATGCTACCGTCTGGGCTTGTTCCCTCTCCTCATCAGCTCCCTTTATACTCCTCCTTACCTCTGTAAGAATTTGCCTGAGAAACCCTTTCCTGTACCCATGCTGCTCACCTATTTCCCTTATATAAGCCAACTCTTTGCCCAAGCTTTCCTTGGTACCACAATAGGTCTGTGCCCTTTTATACAGACTCCTGAATGCTGCCTTTTTATAAGTCACTGGGTTGTTTGACCACTCTGAGATTAAAACCGGCCTATACGTCTGTTTCCTATAAACATCAGTCTCTATTCGTCCTTTCTCTTTCTGTATTTGTATATCCAGGAAATGTACTTTCTTAGTACTTTCCTGTTCTTTTTTCATCTTCAGGCCATACTGGGCCAGAGTGAGGTCCTTTGCCATTTCCTCTACCTTCCTGCTACTCTTCCACACTACCAACACATCAATATATCTCAAGTACATTCTCATCAATGGTTGAAACCTGCACAGCTTCTGTTCCTCTACCGCCCTTATATGAAAACAGAAAAATTTCAAATATTTTATATTTAGAATACAGGTGCTCCATTTATAATCATTTGACTTATTATAATCTTATTTTACAATTGCCCTTATAATAATTGAACATTTTCTTGAACTTGTCTATTTTCATAGCATATTGCTAGAAATACTTTATTAAAAATGTAGAAAAAGCAATTGTTTATCATCTTAGAAGATCAAGGTTTAATTCCAGTGATTTTACACCATGAAGGAATGCTGGGTTCAATTTCAGACTATTTTATCACTTAGAAGATATAGGATCAAATCCAGGTGATTTTATTACCTTGGAGGATGCAGTCTTTTATTGCCTACTATTA
The DNA here is from genome assembly GCA_000484575.1 of Olivierus martensii. Taxonomy (NCBI): domain Eukaryota; kingdom Metazoa; phylum Arthropoda; class Arachnida; order Scorpiones; family Buthidae; genus Olivierus; species Olivierus martensii. Next base: position 4,200 of record AYEL01075664.1, read on the forward strand.
AAATTATACTATTATCAGTCATTTTTAACTTATAATTTTTTCTACCTAAAATAGAATTTTAAAAATATAACTCCGTTGTAAGTAGAGACTCTTGTAATTTTTTTAGTTGCTAATTTATTTATTTATCAATTCTTTATAATTTAAATCCTATACTAATCAGCCATATGTTAATCCCTTGATTTTTAACAGATTTTTAATGATTTGAATTAATTTGTACTAATTTTAGCGCCATCTCATAATTAGAATAATAATTAATTTATTTAAATCAATGAGTGGCGTTATCTATTAATTAATAATTAAACTAGAATTTTTAACTAAATTATCTTTATAATTTAGTGAATTTTTAACTAAATCACTAAATTATCTTTATAATTTAGTGATTTTGTTAAATTTTTTGATTCATGTAGCAAAAATTTATTTTAAGAGAGATAAAAAATTATAATTACTCTTCTGCAATGAAATTCAAATAAAGGCATAAAATAAAATTATAAAAATTAAAATCTTTTACAGTTCAAGAAAAATTGTTTTAAATTTTAGTTTGATTTGCTTTTTTAATTTTTAATTTATTGATTAATATAAATAATAAATTTTTTAGGATATTATTTGAATCATATAATTTAATATTGCTGCAACTTTCATATATATTATTCAGGGTTGTGGAATTGGGAGTTGGGAAATTGGAGGTTTTTGGGTGGAGTCTGAGTTGGAATTTTAAATTGCCAGGAGTCGGGAGTCAGGAATTGGACTTTATAAATTTTAGGGTGTCAGAGTTGGATCATTTGTCATCTGATTCTGCAATCCTAGGTTGCAGAGTCGGAGGTTTTTGGATGGAGTCGGAGTCGGATTTTTGAACTGCCCAGAGTCGGACCTTGCAAATTTTAGGGAGTCAGAGTCGGATTTTTTCTAAAAGGTGAAGTTGAAGTCAGATTATTTACCATCCGACTCTGCAACCCTGATATTATTGCAACTTTCATATATATATTAAATCATTTTTTCCTAATATGAATAGAAATAACATTTTTGTTTTTAATTATAATTTAAAAAATATTTTTATAAGGTGGATATGGTTTTTGCATCTTTCATTCGAAATGGAGATGGTGTAAAGGAAATTCGTCAAGTATTAGGTGAGAAAGGGAAAGATATTTTAATTTTGTCTAAAGTTGAAAACCATGAAGGTGTTGTTAAGTAAGTAATTATTTTCTTTTTAACATAAAAATTGATCATTACTATATTATAATAACATTCATTCATTATTAAATTCAGAATAGATGAAGTAATTCGTGAAAGTGATGGTATCATGTGTGCAAGAGGTGATCTAGGAATTGAAATACCACCAGAAAAAGTTTTTCTAGCACAAAAAATGATGATTGCTAAATGCAATATGCTAGGAAAGCCTGTTATTTGTGCTACACAGGTAAATATTTTATAAACTTTATATAACAGAAAATGATATATAATTTTTCTGAATTTTTTTCTTTGCCTCTTATTAACTTGTAAATATTACTTGATTTAAAATTAAGGGGGGAATTCACATTTTACCCATCTCGACTTTGTCAAAATGTTACTTTGTATATTAGTATGTTCTAAGCCAGGAATGGTCAAACTTTTAGGCTCTGAGGACTACATATTGCTGAAATGAATAATGTCTATCAGCAGTGGTGACATTCAGCTGATTTGCCCAAAACAATTGTTAAAACTTATAACAATTGGAAATTTTTTATTCATATGTATACATTTGATGAAAAATAGAATTTGTTGTTAATTATTTTGAATAACACTACTGTCTACCAAGATAACCAATATTATCAAAAGCATACAGTAAAAAGAAATAGGGAGATCTAAAACTGAATACATAGTAATTTTATATATACAGGAATTTTTTAATAATATATACATACCAGCTTAGTTAAATAAGTTTTTCACAAATAATGTAAGCAAAATGTAAAATAATGTGTAATTAATATAAGAACAAAGGAGTTTATAAAAAAAAGTCAACATACACCATATAACCATAAGTGAATACTAATTAATATATTTCTAAAAGTTGTTTCAAAACTTGATATTGTATATTTTCAACAAGTTTTCAAATTGTGGCCCATAATAATTTGATTTTCAAATATAATGCCAAATATTGTTCTGTCAAATGAACAATATTTGTCTTAATGGCATTCATAAAAAAGAATATGGTATAGCTCAGGTAAGTGGAATTAAAAAATGAAATATGTAAAAACTTTCCATTATTCCTTTACCAACATTTGTAACAGTTAATGAATATTTTTCCTTAGAAAGTAGGTCCCAGAAACTGCTTACAGTGAAAGCTTTTGATTTCAGGAATACAGTGGTACCTTGGTTAATAACAATAATCCGTTCCAACATTACCGTCGTTATCCAAAGCACGATTCCCCATAGGATTTAATTGAAAATTGATTAATTCATTCCAGCTCCTTCTCACAATCATAGTAAATATTAAAAATGCAGATAAAACTCATTTAAAATGTCCTAAAAATATGGAAAATATCATTTCTTTATTATATTTGCTACAAAAAAATTAACATTAATAAAATGAATTGTTCGTGGAAACAGTTTTTAATTATCTATCTTCACCAGAAGGACAATTGGGCTCACTTTGGAGTTTTTTGACAAGCAAACCTGTAAACACTGATTAGCAGCTTATGGATTCAATGATTATTTTATAGATAAGATTTGATTTTGCCTTTTGATGGCAAACGAAAAGTGACACGCACCGATTTATTGTCTATATGAACTATAAGATCTCGGACAGACTTATTTTTTCTAATGGAATCCGAAACTGCGACGTCACACCACTCACAGGTGTGAAGTAATATATAACACAAACAAACAATAGAATCAGACTGTTGGCAGAATTTTAAAAATAATAATCGTCAAACAATAGAATCATACTTTGTTGGCAGAATTTAAAATAATAATCGTCTAGAAATCACTTAAAAACTAAAAACTAGTGACGTCTATTTTTAATCAATTAAATAATTTTTCATTACTATATGTTAATTATCATTTACTTATATTTTTATATGGTTATAATTTTATTAATTTTAATAATGATATTGTCAGATTTGAATTGATTGTTAAAAAAAAAAAATAACGATTGACTGAGCTAATTAATCACATGATGCGATGACAAGCTGTTTTAGAGAGCTCTATGTTGTTGGAAGTTCACATAATCAGGAGTTGTTAACCAAAACATTTTTTTTTTCTTTCAACCACTTGTCGTTAACCAAAGCCGTCGTTAACCAAGGTACCACTGTATATCATATTTTGATATAAATATTTCATCTTTGAACAATACTGGGTCAGTATCCAGAAATTCTTTAATTTTTATCATTTTTTTCCACAGTAACGTCATTTATAAATTGAACTAATATAAATGTAAAAACATTTAATTTAGAGAAATCTATGAATCTTTTATAAAAAATTTTTTTATCAACATTATCTGATTGACCTATAAGCAAAATACTGAATATGACTAATCACTAGATTCTTCTATATTTTCAAATTACATAACATACATACAGTTTCTTCTTGAATGTCTTAAAATGTGTTGATCATGTCAATTATAGTTTTTCTCTTCCCTAAGGTTGAAGATTTAATTGATTTGACTTCTCTATAATATTACAAAGAAAAGTAAGATTAATCAGTACTTTGTGTTTCAGTTGATGATATAAATATAAAACTGTTTTATTTCTAATAAAGTTTCTGAATCTTTTTTAAAAATTTAGCACAACTAAATCATTTTGCATCTGTCTGCAACAGACTCCATGTTCAGCTTCACATTCAAAGTCTGAAACTGGCAATTTTGCAAGCTTCTTGCACACACCGAATTAATGATTTTTGAAGGCAACATTCATCATCCAGTTTGATTTAGATACTTCTGAACATAAGGACTGCTGATGGATAATACAGTGGTCATTAATAAAATTTGATATTTCTTTATCCTTTTTACAAAGAGTAACAGAACCTATTTGATTTCCCAATCAGAGAAGGAGTTCCCTCAGTTGTAATCGAAATCGGCTTCTGGATTGGAAAACATTGTATGATTGATAAGAGACTTAAATGAATTATAAACGTCTTAACTTAGTGTTTGTCCTTTCCTTAGAATATAATTTTTCTATGATTGGTATATCATGGAAAATCATTCAAATAAAAAAAAAACAACTGTATAGAATTTATATCACTAGTATATACACATTATAGTATTTTCACTTTGTCAAATTGCAAGGATAAAACCTTTATTAATTTAATGTTTTCCTGCAAAATCTGTACCAAATTTTGATTCATTTCTGTTATAAGCATGACTGTATTTCATGATAGTGATATATTATTGATATAGAAGTCAATATATCAGATTTTTTAAATTTTGAAAAAGTAATTCTCCAGCTTTAATGAAAGTTTCTTACCGTATTTCACCATCTTTTTAATGGCTTCTTATTTTTTAGTAAAACTTTAGTGGTAGCTGCTATAGCATCTATGTTAGCTGCCTTCAAGTTCATATTAAATTTGATAAGAAAGGATTATTGCACTGACAGTTTTGACTTTATCAGACTTTTTTTGATGCAGTATCTGATGGATATTCATCTTTATTTCTTGTGGACAATTCAAAAATATCTTTTTGACATTGGCTCTTTTTGGCAATACTAAACTTGAATTACAAATAAACAAACATATGGTGGAATATGATGATAACGAAAATGGCTATAATGAAAAATGGGTTATAAAGAAATGGTTTTGCCGTAGGTCAATATTATATTAAAACACTATTATTACGAAAAAAATGGTGAAATGATAATCCATAAACATTGGTTATAACAAAAAAATGGTGTCTCACGAGGAATTAAAATTTATTTTAAAATTAATTTAAATGTCATTTAAGCTAACAGTGACATAAAATTTCCCCTCAAGTTGAAAGAAACAGTCATTGGGCTTGTTCTACTTCATCACAAAGGATGAGAACACTAACTGCTTTTGTTACAAGTGTAGTATTGTACTCTGGTTTTGATTTCAGCTTCACATTTTGAAATTGAAACTAGAGTAGTATGTTGTTTACAAAGGTGATTGATAGTTGGAATTCTTTTCATAATCATTTTTTTCAATAAAAAAAAAGTTAAAAAATGAAAAAAATGCAAATAATAGAACTTCTCTTGTTTTACTAAAATTTGTTGTTTTCTTAAACATTTTATAGCAGAACATTTTTTATAATAATGTGTCTGTATATATTGTTGGAATTCTAAAACACGTTATTTACTGAAAGAGGTCAGTAAAAATTATACAGTTTTATTAGACTAAAATTGTTTTTTTCTTTTCTAGCATTAGTTTGCTAAAATAATTTAGTAAATTATAAACTTTAACAAAATTAATTTTTTATATTCAAATCAGTACACTTTCATGTGAAATAGGCCTGTACATAAAGGCTGCTGTTTGCTGACTGATCAATTACAGTAATTACAGGTATATAGTTCATGAAATAAACAGTAATTAAAATAAATTACTGTATATTATATATATATATTTAATTATATTTTCTTTTTTCAAAGAATTCCATTATAGTGTCATAGAACTAACTTTGGGAAAAGCCCCCAACTATTTCTTAAATTCTTCTCTTCACTTCAGTTATAACAAAAATATTTTCCAGTCCCAATCATTTTTTATAACCATGTTTCACAGTATTTTTCATCATTATGACAAAATTCTCCTCCCTTTCATTATGATAGTGATGTCTTGAATTTTTTTGCATTTAGGTTTAGTTGACTCATTGGAGCAGATAAAAGAACATCCATAAATTACATCATGCTGTTAGAAGAGGGAGGGTGTAATAGATTTGTAATAAATGATGATGGAGAGGAGGGGAGCCCTGCAAATTGCAACATCACACAATCATCATCTATTTACAAATAACACACAATGAGTCTTATTTTTATATTTGAAATAAAATGATTAAGTTAATTAACAAAATCGACAAATTGATTCAACAATAATTGTGTTTGTGCAATAAAATAATATGTACATTTACTTCAGAAACAAAAGCTGTCAGTCTAATCAACTTACAAAGGAACTAATCAGTTACTATGCCAAAGTTTCATGTTGTTCATTTCAGCACTGACATTGATTTAAAAAGAAATTTTTTATAAGTCCTGTATAAGTGATTCATTTATGTAATCACAACAGTTATTTTTCAGTTTATAGGTATCTTTAACATTCTTTTTACAATTTTTTTAATTTTTATTGATAATTTATTAAAGAATGGCTAATCTTTAACTTGATCAAGATCTCAATATCAGATCAGTGATGCAAATTACATAATCACTTTACAAGAGTGTTGCCAGAAGAAAATACTTCCAACTATGGCTCATTTTTTGAATAATGGTGTCTTCAAAAGTGAAAAGTAATTTAATCTTAAATATCATCTAAAATATATAAATACAGGACTCCTCGAGTTAATAACTTAATTTGTATGTAAATTTTATTAATAACTTGAATACTACTGTTGGTTTACCTCCAAAAAAAACTTTAAGAAATTTATTATAAAATACAGTATATAATTGGACCAATTAAAAGTTTTTATTTTTCAAATTTGAATGAATAGTTCCAATTATAAAGTGAAAGTTTTTGATTAATTACCAATATCTTGAAATACAACCATGTATTAAAAGTATAATTTTACATTATATTGGTTGCTAAAATATTCTGCTATCAAATGCTTAAATTTTTTGAATTTTCTGGAATTTTTAAAATGAAATTTTGTGTTTATAAGTACAAATGTTCAACTTGAGGAGTGCTTGTAATATAGAAAAAATAGATTTAATATAGGAAAAATTCAGATTAAATTATTCACAATTTAATTATAAAGTTAAAAATTAGAAATTTTTAATAAATAACTAAATGTAAATTTTTTAATTGAATTGGACATGGATTCTTAGAATATCATTCTTGCTGTTATAAAATAAATTCAAAAGCATTTGGATTGTTAAAAATTTATTATTGATATTTTGATAATTTTTTTTAGTATGAAAACTATATAAATCTGTACTGTCATAAATCAAATTCAAATTCTACACTCACATACTCATATATAGTGCATTCTAATTCAAGCAATACCAAAAATTTACAATTAGTTTATTAAAAATTTAAAAACATATATCATTTACCATTTAATATATAGATACCATTATATTTTTATTTTATAAAAATGGAATAGCTTGAATGCTTTTTCAATTAATAAAAGGCTTGTATATACAGGGTGGGAGAAAAGTCTGTACCCCTCCAAATAACTTGACAACTATCACAATTTCAAAAATCTGTTAACGTCAACAAATAGGAAGTCATGGATGGACTATCTGATGGTGACCTTCAAGTGAGCTGATTATGCAAATGAGGACAGTTGCAAATCCTCTCACATAAACTGTAACAGATTGGAAGTTTTTCCCTATTACAAATTTGTTCAGCATTCAATTCTGAACACATTACAAAAAACTTCATCAAAATCAGATGAATAGTTCTTCCAAAAATGAAACACTTGGATCTATCATATGTCAATTCTTTGAAATGCCCAAGATCAGTTTGCCCACAAACAGCAATTGATGAAGCCACAACTTTCATTCTTCCATAATAGCATAGAGAATCTCCAAGACTGCATCATTACTATTTGTGCAGAGATTTCTATTGATACTCTAAAGCAGTGCTTCTCAAAGTGTGGGTCGCGACCCCATATGAGGTCTCGTAACACAATTTTGGGGTCGCAGAAATTTTAAGCAAATTAGATTTAATATAATTTAATAAGATATAAACAGATAAAAACAGATTTAATAAAATAAGATTTAATAAACGAAAAACAGTTCGTGCTCACGAACTGTTTTTCGTTTTTTGTTTATAATATTTTATCTCTATAATATTTGAATGTTAAAAGATTTTGAACTCCGTTCTATTTTATGTTCCATTTTTAGAACTGCTTGTATTTTTAAGTATTATGTACATATATTTTTGTAACTGAAGATGATGCCTTGAGCATTGAAAACGTTCTTACTTACTGTTTTAATAAAATTTGTTAACATCACTGCTAAAAGTGCTCTTCTTCTGGACTGTAATCATATTCTTAGTTTATAAAACTCTTTACCCAGGATTGCAAAAATATTTTCTCAGGTTAAAGGGAGTCACCAAGTGGAAAAGTTTGAGAAGCGCTGCTCTAAAGGCTGTGAGGAACTGTTTTTCAATATCCATCCAACATCATGTTCAACTATACTTGTGTGCTTCTGGAAGACATTTTGAGCACATCTTTGATTAGGTTTTACTTCTTGATTAAACTGTGTTTTCAATTTATTGATTTGGAGTATTATGTTTGGTGTTGGTTTGTTACATGTCAGAAATAAGTGTCAGCCCTTTGTATGTAAAAATGTTCGTTTCATTTTTGAATGAACTATTTATCTGATTTTTATGAAGTTTTTTAATGTGTTCAGAATTGAATGCTGAACAAATTTATAATTGGAAATTTTTCCTTATCTGTTACGGTTTATGTGAGATGATTTGCAATTGTCCTAATTTGTATAATCAGCTCATTTGAAAGTCACTATCAGATAGCCTACCCTTGACTTACTATTTGTTGGCATTAACAGATTTTTGAAATCTATGATATTTATCAAGTTATTTGGAGGGGTACAGACTTTTCTTCCAACTTGTATATATGTATATTTTTTCAGATTCAGAAAAAATAAATTTAAAATTTATTCAAAAAATGTTATGAATATTCCAATTCTTTACTATAGGATAATCGTCGTACATCTTCCATCACAGATAATCAAGAACTTTATTCTCTTCTAGCTGTAAGTCAATCCATTAGATATACCAAGTTGTGAGCGATATTCTGTCTGTTGTCCTGATGTCTCCAAAAAGTTTTTCTAGTATATTTACAATTGTCTTTGTGATTTGTTGGAAGAGCTTTTTTTGTTTTAAATAAAATTTAAATAAAAAGACCAACAAATACATTCAGTAAGATGGAACTATTAATCAAAAAACATTTTTGGCTTTTCACATAGCCTCCTTCAATTTAATTACAGATGAAAATCTCTTACTAATTTTGGTTTGTAGTTTAATTGAAGCATGTTATGTAAATAACTGAAAAATTTTTTGATTAAACAGTTTTTACTGTGTGTGTATATTGATCCATTTATTTAAATTTTAAGTAAGAAGTCTTATATTATAAAATTTAATATTTCAGTATTTTAATTCATTATTAGTTGAAATTTGTTTCCAAATTATATAAAGCCAATTTTATACTAAATATTAAAATGAAGTAAATATATAATTATTTATTCTTAGTACATAACTGAAATTTTTTGCAAATTTAAATAAAAATTCATTTAATTATTGATTCAATAATTTTTTCACAAATATAATAATTTTAAAATTTTATCACTTTTTAAAAGCTGATAAAATGTTCTTAAAATATTCTATATTTCATATTACAAAACAGACCTAATTTATAGTTTTGGATAGTTTTGAATATTGAATTAAAATAATTTTGAATCACTTTGAATTAAAATTGATTTAACTGTTGTCTTTGATTTAAAAAGAACTCAATTTATTTTTATTTATATATACTATATATATTAAAAGTGCCTTGTTGTTGTGAGGCCCAGAAGACCATGGAAACTCTTAAACAATTAAAATATTAATTTGTTATCTAGTTTAAGAAGAAACATCTGTTTATAAGAAATTTGTATAAGTAGTTCTCGACTTATGACTACTTGTATTTAAAATGGTGATGAAATCCATTAATTCCGTGATTGGTCAGTGCACTTCAATGAGTTTGAGTCCCTAACCCAATGGCAGAAAATATGAAAGCATTCTTTTTTTGCATCTGATTTTTGTAGTTTTGTGTTTATGATTATTAAGATAATGTATAATGTCTGAGTAAACATTACAAGTGAGAAATCCATAAATTTTGGATATATTTGACTTCTGACTGTTCTGGTTTATGACAGCAGTATTCAAAACCAAATCTTGTCATAAGTCAAGGAGTACCGTATTTTATAATTTTAAGTTTCCTACTTTATGTAAATTATGAAGCTTATGAAAGTTTGCTTAGCACCATTTCACTTTTATAAGAGACCTATATTAGTATCTGTTTTCACTGCCTGAAAGAAATCCAAAAAGGATTTTTGTTTTTATGAAAAAATCAGCTGAATGACCACTTGGCAATGCAGTAGTTTTACTATCCTGGAGGATCTGGCTTCATTTCTGCATCCTATACCCCCAGTTTTAAGGAGTCCAATTCTGGTTCATTGAACATTGAACCCCATCCTTCAACCTTCTGGTTGATGTATCATGGGTGGTTTGTGATGGTCTCTAGAAGTTGCTGCCATCAGATACAGTATATCCCATGTGAAATATGAGGGCTTAACTGAAAATAAGTGGCACTGTGAGTGAAACTTAAGAGTATGTTGTTTGCACTTTTAGATAGGTAGTGTATATATAATATATACACTGCCTATTTGTATCATGCATAGCCCTGTTTCTACTATATGTTAGTGTTTTAGGTGTTGTGCGTTATTTAGTATGATTTGGTAGGTTATTTTTTGGATCTAGGAATGCTCAAAAATTTTTCTCATATAAATTAGTGGTAATTGCTTCTTCACTTTACCTTTTTGGCTTGTGAAAGGTTTTGTAGGGAGACACTACTTTCATAAAATGGGGGGGGAACTTCATGACAGTCAGTCCTCTACTTATGCATTTTCAAAGTTGTAGTTTTAAAAACTAGTAATTCCATCTATTATCTTAAACTAATTTTTTCTTCAAACTGTAAAGATGCAGAGAAACATAAAATGGTAGACAATCTTAATAAAAACAGCTCAAAATGAACAGTTATTTTTGGAAAGTAAATTACACTGCTTATTTATAAGTAGAAATATTTCAATTATCATTCATCATTAAAAAATATTCATATTTATGTACCATTCCGGTTATGCGATTTTTGGCTTGTGCATAATCTCTGAAATCAATTAACTGCCCTAAGTAGAGACTGACTATATTGAATAAAGATCTTGTGCAATTAAAGTGTTAATTGCACAAGATCTTTATTCAATATAGTCTATTGTGCAGCGTGTAGATAAAGAAATAATCCTAAATTTATTGAAAATTTGAATTTATTATTAATTGCAATATTTTCATTAATTTCTAAAGTATCTTGAACTTTTCAGTATTTCTTCGATCTGTCATGCAGATCTGTCTGCATGTAAAAATAAAAAATAAAAATTAAGATTTTGACCATTTTAGTCTGGGAAAAGAATTCAATTTTCTATACTTCATTTTTCTTTTATAAAATTATTAATTTTTTGTTATATTGAAAAAAAAAGATATTTTAAACAAAATATATTTGTTTTTGTTTCTTTATACTTGATTTCTTTTAAATACAATCAAACCCCGATAAGAGATGCTCTCTGTTAAGCCACCAACCTCGCTGCTGCCAAGAAATTTCTCTTTTGCTTAGCCATGGAATGTCTTGAAATAATTCCTCTCCTCAACTCTGTTTTTCATCATATCTTCCTTTTTTTGATTTCTCTGTGGGAGCATTTTTTCATTAATATTTTAATAGATCAAGTTAAAAATGACTTATTGAAATTCTAACAGTGTGTCAGTGATATTCGATAGTCTTTAGGAGTATGAGACTTTTTTTTTAATTTTGATTACCTCTTTATTTCTACATTTTTGGTCTCTAATTTTACTTGCCTTTAATTTATAATGAAAATGTTAAAAAGTTTTTGTATTTTATTTAAATATAACTTTTCCATGTTGAATTTGCTTGAGAGAAGTATGATGATGGTGATAAAATTTTAAAGTATATTGGTTACTGAAAATTTTGAGAAATTCTAAGGCACTAACTTTAAATATTGTTCAGATTTCAAGACTGATTGGTTTGTTTTGTTTTAATCAAGAGAGAATAACTATGTGAAATATTTTGATGGTTTGACAAAACTTCAAAGCATAATCGCCACACAAATACACAAAAAAACTATGCTTCAGTTTTATTAGTTCATCAAAATAATATATATAGTTTATTTTTAATATATATATTAAAAATAAACTATATATATTGAATTAATATTTCAGTATTAAGTTTTTAAATTATAGAAAGGAGAAAAAAAGATTTTATTTTCTACCGGAATTTGTGGCGTTATTTCTTTATAAAATACTGAAAGATTTTTACATGGATTATAAAAGCTTCTATGGTATAAGAAAAATCTCATCAAATATTCATTCTGGTAAATATTTGTCACACAAGATTGTCAACTTTATTCCTCTCTGAATATTCTTGAAAAATTAATATCCTTTTCTCCGACAAATATCTGAAGCTTTTTTCCAGTTGCAGTTTTTTTTTCCTCCTTTAAAAAAAAAAAATAAAAATAGAAAGTAATGTCTGAAAATAGAATTTCTTTTAAAAAAGTAAAAAAATAAAAAATTTGGTTTTATGTGAGGGACTTTAACCTTTCTTAACAGTTTAGATATCTTTTTTTTTTCTTATTTTTTAAATAGAATATTCAGGTTTGTTCTGTATGAATTTTCTTATTTAAAAGTTAAATTTTCAGTGAATTTTTTTCTGTTTCCTTCCTACATTTGTAGACATTATGTTGCATTAAAATGCAAGAACATTTTTTTTACTATTGTTATGTGGGATCACAACAGAAAAAATATCCTCATTAGCATGTTAAAATGGTGTCAATAATAGCAGTAAGCATAATAATCAATAAGGGAAAGGGATGATAATAATAAAAAAAAAATTATTTTGAAAATATTCCGCAGCAAAACTTTGTAGGAAAGTTTTAAGTCAACAAGGAAGTAATTGTGTGAAGTGGCACCGTTTATAAAATCCAATGATGTTCCCCAACAGAAACTAGCAGATATATTAGTTTGTAGAAGACAAGAAAATAAAATATTCAAGGTACTAGCTTTGTTTGAATAAAATTTCTTTCTACGACTGATGGATGAAATAGAAACTAAGAAAATAATTTTATTAGTCGAAAGGGAAATAAAACAAGAGTAAAAGCAAACAACACCTCTTTAAATAATTATTTACTTTTACCGAGTTGAAATTTGTAACGAAAATAAAAAGTAAAGAAGGAAAGTTTTCTAACAAAATTTTTACAACAAAAACAATTCGATTAAATAGATTTATTCTAATTATTTACTCGACTAAACTCATTCTCTCATTGTTCTGAAAGGATTCTCTTGTATAAACAAATATGCAAAAGAACGTTTAATCATCTTACTTTTTTTTTTAATTAACTAATAAGAGTGTAATTTAAATTATGGTATATTAACAATTCTTATTTATTTATTGACAGAGTAATTTAATTATTTAAATTATTATTATTTTTAAAAACGTAAAGTGTAGGTTTTAATATATCTTTTTTTTAATGAGTGTAACAGAAAAGTTTTTGAAGTAGATGCATGTTATCACGTCAACGTATAAACCTATAAAGTCGAGGCAGCTGCATAGAATAACAGGAAATATTAATCTCGTACAGGAGATGAACGAGTCGAATGGAGATTATAGATGTCGCTTAAAGCAGAACATGACGAGAATGTCAAACGTATGGCCTGCAGTATCTAAGAGGTTGAACGAGATTAGAAGAAAAGTGCAAAATGTTGTTCTAACGTAGAGATTGCCAACTTTGAATTAATTGTAGCAGAAAGCACTCGAATCGCGCTCTTAACTAGAAAGAGAGAGAGATATTTTCGAAATCTTCACTCGTATTTTTTATTTTTTTTTTTACACTGATTCTCTTAGTCTGGATTAACAGATTGATAACCCATTCAAACTTGCGAATTTTTCTTTCTCTTCCACTTCGTGAAATACGGAAAAATATTAATAATCGCACGTCTTGTATACTCGAAAACAAGATAAATATCGGTTGTATAAATATATATATTATTTTAAGTAAATATTTTTCACACGAGTATATTTATATAGTAAGTCAAACGTATGGCCTGCAGTATCTAAGAGGTTGAACGAGATTAGAAGAAAAGTGCAAATATTTATAGGAATGATAAACTTGCATAGCGATTGTTCATTTCAATGCTGTAAAATGAAGAATTAATACCTGAGACTTAATTGAATATCCAAAAAATTTTGTAATTTGATGAAAGAAAATTGAAATAAAATCTTGCCAGTAGTTGTTGTATTAATATTCAATTTCAATCTATTTTGACATTTTGCATGTGTTTTCAGATTAATTAGAGATTTTATTATTTGGCCTGAGATCTGATCCCTAATGGGCTTGGTAAACGGAAATCTAAAGTAGTTTTTACCATGTAAAGAAATAAAATCCTGAAGAATTTTCTTATTCAAATCAAATCTCATGTATTTTGGTGTAATAGAAAATATTAATCAATTATGTTAGATTTTTAATAATTATAGAGAGAATTGATGGAAAGATCAAAAATTTCAAAGTTTTAATACATTATTGTAGTCTCAAAGATTCTTGGTTTTGAAGTTTATTCAAAACTAAAAAACTTTAAAAAAAATTTATTTTTAGTAAATATGAATTTCAATGATCTTATATATTTTTAATATCAAAATTATTTGATTAAAAATTAATCTTTTTGAATAGATGTTAGAAAGTATGGTGAAAAAACCTAGACCAACACGTGCAGAAGGATCTGATGTAGCCAATGCAGTATTAGATGGAGCTGATTGTGTAATGTTATCAGGAGAAACAGCAAAAGGAGATTATCCTTTACATGCAGTCAGAGTTATGGCTGCAATTTGTGTAGAAGCAGAAGCTGCTGTTTTTCATAGACATGTTTTTACAGAACTTACTGCTAAAACACCAGTTCCTACAGATTCTACTTGTACATTAGCAATTGCTGCAGTCAGTGCATCAATGAAATGTTTAGCTTCTGCAATTATTGTCATTACAACTACTGGAAGGTATACATAATTTTATAAGCTTAATGTTTTTAAAAATATTTTAATTGATGATAGATTTAAGGAATTAAATCTATTTTCAATTCCCTAAATCTTCAATTAAAATATGTTGTTAGCTTAAAAAATTAAATTATTTTAATTGAATGTTAATATTCATTATTCCTTAATTTAAATTTAAGGAATTAAAAATATCTTCATTTTAAGATTTTTTTTTAAATGATTAATAGTAAAACAGAAGCTCAAACTTCAATGCTTGTTTCATATGTTTGCCTATTTTTATTGATTTCATATTTTTAAATCATTATAATAATTTGGATCTATCAGTTAATATTTTTATTAATATTTATTAATTTAAGAAATAGAAAACTATTTACTCTTAGATATAAAGTTCAGACTAATTTATAAACAAACTAATGTAAAAAAGTTTGATTTAGATAATCTTATATGTCAACAAACTTTTTTACATAAGTTTTGACATGTTTGCCAAGAAAATATTAAGCACTGGGATAGAAGGAAAAAATATTTAGTAGTTTATATAAAGGATTGGTAATTATAAACATTAGCACATTATCAAAAAAATAAATTAGAAGATAATGTGAAAGTTTTGAAGTAAATATTTGTAACAAAATAACCTTTTAAAAACTATCAAAACTCTGCATAGTAAAAAGTTGAAAGATACTTTCCTATTAAATAGTAGTATCAAAATAATTCCATAAGCATACAATAATACTAAAACATATCCTAGAGCATTTTTATAAAGTATTGAATACTTATGAAGTGAACACAATGAATAAATTATTTTCAAACAATCTAGGATTCTCTTCTAGGATTTGATTTTAGTACAAAAAGCTTATACTTTCTAAGATTTAGCACAGTAGTTTTTGAAGAATTTTTGTGGGCATCAATATGGCTTGCTGTTTCCTATACAAGTTACTATGACAAAAATTTTTATAGTATGTAGAATCAAGTAATAAATTTATTCAAACATTCAATTACAAATAAAAAAATTTATTGATTCTGATTATTAAAAGAATAATTATCATACTGTAATAACCTTTCTTAATGCTTTTCTATTAATTTATTCTAAACATGATATTTTATATAAATGTAATATTTTAATATATGTTCAGCATTACTTCAAATTTTGACTTCCACTTATAGATGAAAATATTTTTTATTGCTGTACTAAAACTGATTGGCATTTGGTGGCTATACTTGATTATTCTAAATCAACTATTTTTATAAGATCAAAGAAGTCAGTATGGTAGATCCCCTTACCAATTAATAAGATTACAAAGGGGATAAAATTAACTATTCTCGTCAGATTTAAAAAATAAAATAAAATTGTAGTATATGAAAAATTCTCCATCCTTGAAGCATTGATTATTAGTACTCAATTTTTCCAATTTTAGCCATTTCACTATATTAGCTAAGCTTTTCATGTTGGTTATTTCTGAAATATTCTATTCTATGCACTTTTGAGTATATAATTTGACTACTGTATTTCATCAAATCTAAGATGCCATCATTTGCAAGATACAGTATTATTTCTAGCATTACAAAAAGAAGAAAACTAAACTAGTAAAAAATTTATTTCAAATAAAATTCACAAGACTATAATTAATTTGTTCCACAAATAAATATAGAAATGTGGTTATTTCTCTAACAATGAATGTTGTTCTTGCTAATATCAAATCACATCCTGCTGCTCTGTGTTTTACTGCATACAAATAACTTTTCATTTCAATGCAAAGTTAATATAATGCTTGTAATATAATCTTTAAAGCATTTTAAATGTTAATTAGGAATTCAAATATCAATAAAACTCAACATGTGCCTATTTGTATTACTAAAATAAACGTGTATCAGAATCATTACCTTATAACAGTGGTTCTCAACCACTGTGCCATAGCACACTAGTGTGCTGCCAAACCTTTGATGGTGTGACATGAAAAATTAAGAATGAATTTACATGTATGTAATTGTATGAATCATATATAATAATAATATATCAGTGAAATGTAGTTGGCTGGATATCCTTTTTACAGTCGAACCACTAAAATTAAATAATAAAAATTAAAATTATAGTTTCTCTAAAAAGGCAAAATCCGCAGGTGGCGCTATAGTTTAATAAAGACCATCATTTAATCACTCCATGTACAAGTGTGTTTGTAATCTGAATGTAATAATAATAATAAATACAATATTCCTTTAATAAAAATTAGTTGTTAAATCTAAATTATTATTTAAAATATTTAGGTGGCCTGCAAAATTTTAAATTATTGATATGTGTTCCTCAACAGAAAAAGGTTTGAGAACCACTGCCTTATAAACTTCAAATATGCACAAGCACAGTTGTCATATAGCTAAGACTATATTACCATTATAGTTATACTTGTAATTATAATAAATTTTAACAATTCATGGACTTTGCTATGTTTCTAAATAGATACTTTCTTAATATATCCTATAATCATTGGAGTTTTATCAAATTTAGCAAGATGATTATTATTGAATATAATTCAATGATATATTTAAACTTCAAAGATGTCTCCCTAGTAACTGATTTGACTATTGATTTTTATAAAATTTAACAGGGTGATCAGACTATTAAAGTCAAATTTTGATAGCATTAATTAATCTGGCAGATTCATGTACTTAAAAGAAGTTTTACTCATCTGAGATTATCCTACAATAAAGATATGAGAATAATGATATTTTCCTGTAGATGAAGGAAAGGGAGGCTTTCTTAGCTCTAGCACTGTGATCACCAAAATGGTTGTTGTGCACCCCCATCAGAATCATCCCATAAGAAGTCCCAACTTAATGACGAAAGACCGTATCTTCCTCAATGGGATTGTAGCAAGATCTTTTGGTGCAAGGAAATGCAACTCAAGATCATCATACCTTAGCCATAAAAGGGCCACACATTCATACAAAATGTGAAGAGTTTCATCCTCATCCTTACATCATCTACAAGTAGGGCTATTAGCAATCCCAATTAAATGAAGATGTCTTCTAAAATGACAGAGCCCTTTAAGGAGCCCTGTAACAATCCTAACTTCATTTTTATGAAGTGAGAGCAACTCTAATTTTCTATACAGAAAAACCTGAAATGAAAGCTTTTTGCCTGCCTGGAAGACCAGGAGTAGACCTCCAGTAAATGAGATGCTGGGCTGTCAACCAGTTCCTGACAACCTGCCCAAATGCATCAGATCTGATGCCCAGGTCCAAGAAAGGGACGAGAAGCCCCTTCCTTGTCAAGCCCATTGGCAACCTCATTGTCCTCAATCCATTTGTGCCCAGCATTCAAACAAGTTCACTTGTATGGGATTGTCATCTTCTCATTGAAAAACTACCAGGTAGTTTCTCAATGAAATGACAATCCCATGCAAGCGTAGAAGTAAAACGGGAACTATCAAGTGCTTTAAGAGCAGCCTGACTATCAGATAAAATATAAATGTGTTTATTGACATATCTCCTATCAATGTTAATTTTAACATATGCAGAAATAGCATAAATTTCTGCCTGAGAGTGGCAAACTGCCCGAGGGAGTAGAAATAAGACGTTCCCTTTCCTTCATAGTAAATCCCTGCTCCAACCCCAATGGTGGTTTTAAAATCATCCATATACCAGACCGAACCACTCTTGATACTGCACCCAAATCTTCCTCCCCAGCTCTACAAACTGGGAAAAACAACAGTGAAGAGCCTGAATACATTAAATCTAGGTACCATGTAATCTTTGACCATCTCAAGAATGTTACTGTGTAATCTGTCCCATTCATAATATAAATACTCCATTTTGTGGATCAAGAAATTCCTCTCCCACAAGAATGGAGCCTATAATAATCCTCCTAAGCACTCACCTCAACAAACAAATTCAGAAGAGAAATGCCCAAGAGGACCTCAAGAGCGGCAGTAGGAGCAGTCCTTATAACCCCATTGATGCTTAGATAGCCCAACCTTTGAATCTTTTCAAGTTCAGTCCTGCAAGTCTTAAGTAACATTCTTCACCACCAAATAATGGCAGCACAATCAATAATGGGTCTCTCAACCATGGTATATATCCAGTATAACAGCCCAGGTTTGAGTCCCCAAGTCTTACCCAAAATACCCCTATAAGCCCATAGGGCTTTACAGGCTTTTCCAATAACAAACTCTACATGAGACTTCCAAGTCAGTCTCTTGTCTAACATCAAGGTATTTGACCTGGGTAGAAAACTGCAACCTTTAACCAAAGAATGACTGTTCAGTAAGTCATATTTTCCTGTAGATCTACAGTATTAAGATTTTTTTTTAATCATTGACTCAAGATTAATGTTAAGCATCAAAGCAGAAGTAACATTTAGCTTGCTTAAATTGCTCTTATAATGTAATATATTTTAAATTATTGTTTATATAAATTGCATTTAAATATTATTCAGATAG
This sequence comes from Olivierus martensii, assembly GCA_000484575.1. NCBI lineage: Eukaryota > Metazoa > Arthropoda > Arachnida > Scorpiones > Buthidae > Olivierus > Olivierus martensii. Next base: position 23,583 of record AYEL01075664.1, read on the forward strand.
CATTGGTTATATCAGCTAATATATAATAATAACAATAATAAATTACATAATTATATTAACATAATATTGAGGAACTATTCAATAGATTTTTTTGTTATTCAAAATATGACTTATGCCATTGAAGATGATTTTTCTGACATATTTTAATTGTTTAACTTTAATCATTTAAAAAAAGAACATTTAATAAGTAGATGATTAGCTCTTTTCAGAACAACTAATTCTTATGAAATTAATCTATAACAGTATTTCAAAATAATGATTATGACCATTTTGATAACAGAATTATGTTAGGAGGAGAGATATTTTATGATCTTTAATGAGATTAATTTATATTTCAGAAAATTTTATGGATTCTCTGTCAAAGACTGTTAAAACTGAATTTCTTCATAGTCTCTTCATTTTTGATAATAGATCAATGACACAGTATACACACAAAAGAATTTATTACATCACATTAAACATCCAACATCTATTAGATTATACCAGCATTGATATGAATTGGGTATATTTTGTATAGCAACATTCTTTTTTGTTAAGTATCATCTATATATAACAGTAACATCAGCCATGTTTCGAAAATCTTCATAACACTTATATTCCAAAAATGTAATAAGTTTTCCACTAATATTATGCAAAGTTTGCCACTGATGCATGGGGATAATCTCAGATAAAAATGTAACACAAAATTATGATCATTATGCTTTAGTTAATACAATTAATAAAACATTTTTTTTTTTTTTAATATCTGATGTTTAAAGAGAATTTTTTGTGTATTTAGTGGCATGTGTAAAACATTTGGAACTATTGTTATATGCTATATAGTGTTTAAATGCTAAGTTTTTTTAAGATTTATAGAATATAAAGTTTTTCATAAAATAATCTCTCAAAAAAATTTCTATATTATCTTTATACATGGATACTCTTGATAATTATTTTATATTAGTTTAAATTTTTAGAAAATTACTTTTTGATAAAAATGTTATTTGTATCAGATTAATGCTAATGAAAATTATTTAATATTTAATTTACCCTAATTCTTTCATAGAACTGCACACCTTGTGTCCATGTATCGACCACGTTGTCCAATTATTGCTGTTTCACGGTTTGCACGTACAACTAGGCAAGCTCATTTATGGAGGGGTATTATGCCATTACACTTTGTGGGTAAGTATTATTCCAATTTCTTGAAGCTGTAATTAATAAGAGTGAATTAGAATGATTGTTACATTTACCAAGGGATTATAAAATTATTTTTAATTTTATAACAAAAATAAAATTTAATGAAATTATCCTACTAATTATCCTCTGCATGAAATCCTTATAGTATTTTGGCTCTAATTTATTTTCAGATAGAAGATTAAAACCAGGTAGGCTGAAATGATGTATTTTTTCTAATTTTGCATGATTGGTAAGTGGGGTATAGAACTTGCATTTGATTTTGAAATCATATTTCATATGGATCTGAAATTTTTTTAAAATGAAAGGTTATATGTTTTGTTATGTCTTGTAAAATTGTCAACAAATGCATTAATATTACTGCAATATACTGGACGTGCAATAATTCTTTGTTTCCATTTTGACTTTTAATTATTTCTTATGGCTTATTAAAATTTACTGTTAGATTTTATGTAATGCAGTTTAACCTTCATTCTACTTTCACTCTTTCTATTGCAAATTGTTGCTTTATATTCTTAGTATATGTATGCTTTAGTTTTCTTCAACAAATTGAAATATAGATATTCCTCGGTTTATGAAGATTATTGGGAACTTAAAAACTGTTAACTCATTTTGAATTCCAATGTGTAAAAGTAATTAATTGGTTCCTAAATACCAGAAAGTCACTCCATTTTACATGATGTTAAAGCATTAATATAAGCTATAATATAATAGTTTACAATAGATATTACCTATTTAGCTTATTATTTGTCATTTGACTTTGAATTTCAGATCTGCTAAATGCTAAGTGATCTTTAAATTTAAGCATAGTATGCCAATAAACATGACAATCATTGTAATTTTACATATTAGTTAAAAATTATAAAAGTTTCATCAAATATTGTTTTAAATTTATATAATTCTCAAAAATCTTCATTCTGCTAAATTATGGGCAAAAATAAATCCAATTATCTGGAAGTTACTATTGATGTTTTCAATTCTGTTTATTAAAAATCATTAATTATAGATTTTTATTATGATAATTATTTTAAACTAATAAATGCACAACAATTTACTTATTTAGATCATTACATTTGTTACATTCAGCTTCTTCCCATAGAACAAGAATACATTGTCCTTTTTCAAATTTATATACTGATAAAAATTATATAGATTTATATATCTGGAATAATGTGAAATCGTTATAAAAGTGTTATATAGTTGCAAAATCTTTGGAAAAATGCAGTAAACACATTATGAATATTCATTATATGCCAAGGCTGGATTTGATACTGGATTCTCTAGTGAAAGTCAATTTTGTCTTAAAAATCAATGGTACACAGAATAAATTTTATATATCTGATAAATCAATGAAGAAAAAGTTAATTTAAACAAATTACAGTGGATTGATTGATTGATTCAAATTTTTGCTTTTGCAAAAAAAACTTTCTTTGCAAAATGAGTGTATAAATTTGTTTTTTGTTAAATCAGAAATTTGTAAACTGAGGAATACCTATAATCAAATTTTGCTTTTATGCTCTAATTAATACTAAAATAACTTTAAAATTATATAAATTTTATTATTGTAGGATTAATTATCTGAATATGTTATTTTCAGATTATTTTCAAGAAATATAAAATGTTAAACATTATAGTTAAAATGTTTGCTTTAATTACAATAATAGAGTATTACCTGTGTTTAGTGTAACATATGTTATCAAAAAAACATAATCACTTCTCCTTTACATATTTGTATATCTATATACAAAATAGAACTTTTCTCATCATTTCTCCTGTGTTCCATAAACAAATTACATTTTCTCTCTCTATACTAAACGCATATAATTGCCTAAGACGGACAGGAAAATCTGTCTAGCTGGGAATCATGAACCTATTTCTGCAGTAATACACAATGAAATACTTATTGAATTTGATACATGTAGTCACAATATTTACATTTCTGTGGCTAATTATGTATGTTGATTTACTGGATGTTTGAATCTAATTACTCTTGCCAGACTTTGAATTATTGTATTGGTAATTGTTGTCAAGAGCACCATTTTTTTGTAAGACATTGCATTAGTTATCAATATCCAATAAATTAAAAATAACTGTAAAATTGAAATCACAAGCAAAAATACATAAGAGCCCTTTAGCAGTCAAAAGATTTTTTGACTGCTAAAGGGCTCTTGTGTAGTTTTGCTTGTAATTTGTATTTGGTGCAGTCTGATTGAACGTTTAAATTGAAATCAGTTGTAAAAAAATTATTCAGGATACCCAGCTTTGACAGATTATCTGGCACACAATGTATGTATCAATTCTTATATTGGCATAGTGATATATAGTGGTCACAATCAAAATTTTTTTTTGTCACTATGTATTTGTTAAAAAAAAGAGAAAGAAAGAAAATTCACAAAGTATATTTTTTTATTACAAAATTAAATATATTTCAAACATAAATTATTAAATTTATATAATATGTAAAAGCCAGCATTGAAATGACACAATAAAAGCAGGCAATGCTGAGTATTACCTGAAAATTTTTTGTGTTATAATGTTATCATGGTATCCTATGCTTCTGTATATTATATCATCATTATGTCATAGTGACAAGATGTTACTTTGTTGTGTGCAGAAAGTTTTTCAATAAGTGTGAAGAAGTCAAAGGTGAAATTAAGAACTCCTATGCACATCTACATAAAATTCTTTGATATCTTAACCACATTCTTAGGCTGAATAATGAAAATACTAGATCTACAGGTGCATATGCATAAATGCTATAGTTGTTTTTAGACCTTATATAGTGGTAATCAATTTTTTCGAAAAATGAACATATTTTACATTAAGAAAAATTAAGTTTTATTTAAATTCTTAATAAAGCAAATAATTTATAGTTTATTTTAAATAGAAATTTTTTAAATTTACATATGGAATGTAAATATGGAAATTTTTTAAATTTAAAAAATTTATATAATTATATATTAATAATCTCAAGTTGCTTATTTGCTACTTTGTCTGCTTTGCCATTTTAATTTTAGAAGATTGTTAAATGCTAGTTTTATTAATATATATTATTTGAGATTCTTATATTGGTCTCAAACATTTTGTCTATTTTTATTGATATTTTTAATAATTTTATGAACAAACAATCATATAGTCTATTATTGTTTGTACATATTTTAATAAATTTGTTAGAAAAGTGAGACTTTTTGAAATATCAATACATTAAAAGACAATATAAATGAATATGGAATGTAAAATTGGTTTCTGTAATGAGATTTATGCTCTTAATATAAACATGTTAATTTACTTCAAAATTATTATGTAATTTACATGAATAATTAAAAATATTCTAAAAAATCTAAATCCAGAATAAATTGTGTCACTATAACAATTGTAAATTTCAAACTCATTGAAATTATTCAGATTTCTTAAATTCTGATTCATAAAAACTTTATTTTGCTATTGGAATCTGAATTGGGTAAGTTATCAGATGAAATTGCTTAGTTCAAACTTATTTTCAGATGTATATCAATAACAGTTGAGAGTTGAAACATAATATTGAGATAATGATTGAAAAAGTCGTCTCAAGTTTATTTGGTTGGCTTCTATCAAATTCATTTCATGTGTCCTTATCAATAATTCTAAGTGCAAATGCTTATAATTCAAGTTCCAAGGGAACACACAATAAAATGTATTTCTAATATTAAGCAAACAAAAGATTATTCACAAACATTATATTTTAATAAAAATAGTATTACAATCAAAAATAATTAAAGTATTACATTAGAATAATAAAACCTACATTCTTAAAATATTTTGAGTTAACTTATTGAATTCAAATGATTTTTGTTAACTCTCATGTAATAAAATTTTAATTCAATAAAATAATAGAACTATAATTTGAAAATATCTAGGGTTTACACCTGTATATCATTTTAAGATTATATATGATGGTAACATACATACATGAAACAACATAGATTAAAAATTTTTATGGTTCTATATATCTTCATTCTTAGGGTATATAGCAGGGATGGGCAAACTTTTGGGAGAAAGAGCCATATTGCATCAATGAAATATAGCCTAGGGCCACACTTTCCCAACGATCCCTATCCTTCATCTGATCTCCTCCACAGGGTCTGCCGGATTGGCTGCATGGAAACGCTTCGACTTTCCACTCTGGAAGACCTGGGTCCTACCCCTTGAAAATTTTTATCATGGGGTTGGGGTTGATCTCTGTCCTCCACAATCTGGCTAACCTCTCTGCAGGGGTGGGCAGACTGTGGAAGGGCTTTTATCACTCTGCCACATAGTATTCTACAAGAATGGAGTGTGGCATCATCTGTTGACCAAAGAAAAAGACCCCCTCCACAGATATGGGTGTAGCCCATGGTTGGAAGTGATCCTGCCCTTTAGTAATCCATCTGATTGGAAAGGAGCATAAAACAATATAGCAAAAAAAAAACCTCCCAAAATCCTGCTTTCACCTAATAACACATGGTGACAAAATTCTCTTAGAAAATTATGTAGCCAAAATAGAAAGTTCTTAAGGGATGCATTTATTGACTAAGATATTATAAAAGGGTGACTTGTTAAAATTAAGCCAATTTTATTAATAGATCAGCTTTCATTGGCTGTTATATGAATCATGGTTTGAATAATACCAGCAGTACGAAAAAAGTGAAACTCCATTTTCAGAGAAGCTAAGCAAGTTCGATATTCTTTTAAATTATATATTAAAATTATAAATTAATCATTTTAATTTGAAACAATAATTAAAAACATGACTGTTTAGGAAATTCCACAAGTATTAAATACAAACATGTGAAATTACGAAAGATATTGAGTTGATTGACTGACAAAACAATTTTATTTGATTTTGAATATATTTTGCAGCTGATTTCTTATGCAATGACATTAATCTGGTTAATAGTTAATCAAATGTATTTTTGTAAGAAATATGACATTGTAATGACATCTACAATTTACCGTATGAATTATTATTTATTACTTTTCTAGAAATTACATAACTATATTGCTGCTGAATATGTGAAATAATATTTATTACTTTTCTAGAAATTGCATAAACTATATTGCTGAGATATGGATTGATATTCTTTGTATTCATTTTATTTATCAATAAAATTTTTGGCATTATAGTTATCAGTTAGAGGGCTGCATTAAATAGTTCAGAGGGCCGCGGTTTTCCACCCCTGGTATATAGCATTACACTAAGCATTGTAGCTTTCAATGAAAATGATATTGAATGAAGCCCAAATTGTAAGCAAGCTAGGCCAATACAAGAATGATATTATCTGAGAAAAAGTAGGCAATTTATGTGGTAAGGAAGAGAGAGAGAGATCTAAGTTATATGACAAGTCTTGATATGTTTGATCAAATCTTGTATATGATTGGTTAGTTTAAATTTAAACTACAATACAGTAAAAGCTAATATGGAATAAATTCAAAACATTTTATAGTTTTTTTTTTTTCTGATTTTATGTTAACTATTATTTCATTTCCATTGTGAATGGGAAAAATAATTCATTCACCTCATTACATATCTTAAGAAATGACTAAATGGACGTCTTTTTTGCTAGTTGCCTGTCACTTCTGATAAGCTCTTTCCCTACATTCTCATTTCATACTTCAGAATTACATCATTGAGTATGCCCTCCATTTTAATAAAAGTAAAATGCTGTTAGATATGCTATCAAAATAATCTAATTATCTGTTTATATTTGATATGTATAGTTTTAGAACTAGTTTTGAGTTTAATAGAATTTTATATTTGTCTTTTATTTAATACATATTTTTACTTGATCAGAAAAAATCAAATCAGATAATTAATATCCTACATAATAATAAACTTTGTATTTTGGATGACTCTTGTTTAATCATATTTCTATATATCAATGAAAAAGATATTAATGATTGTTTTCTAAATTTGAAATTTTCAATGAAATCATTATATAGGTGATCGCTTACCTGACTGGCCTCAAGATGTGGATGTTCGGATCCAATATGCCATTAATTATGGAAAAACAAATCAGTTCCTCCGAACAGGTGATGCTGTGATAGTAGTTACTGGATGGAGAAAAGGTGCAGGTGCAACTAATACAATGAGAGTTGTTTATGTGGAATAAACTTAAATCTACAATAAATCTTTGCCTACCATTCCTTTATTTGCTATTATAGAAATTTAGAACAAAAAATATATTAAGTTAAAATATTTAATTGCATTAAATTATTCCAGAGTATTGAAGTTATATTTGAATTTTTGTAGTAAATGCTTTGCAATTAATGAATTTTCCTGTAAATATGGAAAGTTGTTTTTCCTTCTAGGTTTACAATAACTGCACTAATAATTATAATGTTGATATTATAAAATATTATTTTGTGAAAGAAAATATTTAAAAATGTATAATATGTAGAGCATTCTAGTAATGCAGAGGGGAAGGGTAAAATATGTTCACAATTAATGTTAGTTCAAAATCTGTAATTTGTAAACGAGTTTAATAATAAATAATATTAAAGTTAGAAGTATTGATAGCTTATTAAAATTTATATAGAAGTGCTTATGAAAATTTAGCAGCAGTATAGTTTGATATACTTACATCTAATTATTAAAATATATTAGACAAATGCATCTAAATGGGATACTTATTTAGAATATAATTCATTAATAGGTAAGTAGAAATTGTATTTATTAATAAATTATGAAAATATAATTTGTCTATAACTGAATTACAGATTTTTATGATGATAAATGCCATTAAGATATCTATTACTGGTTTCTTAATTCAGAACAAATTTAGAGGAATTTATTAAATTGTTTTTTCTATTTTTGATCAAAAGATAATGTTGTGAACAACAAAAATATAATTTTTGTTTTGATATTTTAAATTCCAATTCAGAAAAAGCATTTAAAATAAAGCATTGGAGAAACAAAATAGACAAATCACCTATGATATACTTAATACTGTAGTTTGATTCCTCATTGTTGTTTTATGATCCAAATCAATCTGTTTCAATTTACAAAGAAACTATAGTACTTGCATATCTCAAAGCATCCTGATCTAGTTTATTTCAAGACAAAAATGTTAGGAAATCAAAACCCATTAGACTGATATAGACTAAGAATAAAAGATGCAGTTAAATCCATATATTCTAGTTTTGGTAGTAACTTCAAAAATTGCAGAGCTACTACTACAAGAGATTCTATATCAGAGAATATCTGTGTATTATTATTTTATAGATCATTATAGTGATTATCCTTTTTACAAAGATGATAAAACTAACATATTAATTTAAATGCAAATTCCAGAAAGAATTATCAAGAGTTAAGATTGAACATTTTACAATATTTACCCATTTAATTGCCTGGAAAATACTAATATGAAGACTATAATGCAAAGATATGTTCTTTGAATTATGGAAGAATATGAATATTTTGTTTTCTAACAATTTTTGAATGTAAGATTTTATAGGATAATTTCTAGATATTTAAGAGTATTATGTAATGTTGTTTAAAATGAACAATTAGTTTGCATTAATTAACTGAAACTTTTATAACAAGACTGTAAAATAACTTATTTGTAGAGTTTCTCTATCCAACAGATTAGAGCAGTGGTTCTTAACCAGTGTTTTGCGGAACACTAATGTTCCACAAACATGTTACAAGTGTTCCACAAAATTATGAAAGCGAAGCATGCTTGAATGACCTTACCATACTGCGCAATACACATTTTATAATGTAGACAAGATACAAATTGCATTTTTGAATAAATTATTAAGCAGGCTTACTCAGAAAAGCACTTAAGATTTTGCTATAGTTTTCGACAACATATTTGTGTGAGGTGGGCTTCTCAATATTAATGAACATAAAAACTAAATGCAAAAGATTTAAAAATATTGTTAAAGAAATGAAGGTAGCTTTATCGCATATTAGATTTGACATTGCTCAAATCTGCAAAAGACAAAATTAAATAAAGATTACTTAAAATGTAAATCTTATCTAATTAAGATATAAATTATGATCTCTAGAGTATACAAACAGGTATCATATTTCTCATAAAAAAATGTCAAACACAAATATAAAGCATTAGCTCAGGCATTGCATTAAACTTTCTTTAAAATGTTCCATTTTTCTAAGAGTTACTTAGTTCTTAAGAATATATATTTTTTTAATTAACGCTTTTTTACTGTTATTTAATGTATAATATTTAGTAAAATACATGTTCATGCATATTTTTTGTTTGTTTTATGATCTTAGTGATAGTGTTCCATAAATTTTCTTCTGTGACTTCGAAAAGATTAAAAACACTGGATTAGAGCTACAACTTTTGAACAGTGTATGATGTTTAATACAACTTACCTTTATTATGGATGTTTTTGGATTTTATATACACTGACATAATGTCAGTGTTGAAGACTAAATTGGATATTGCCAATCAGTGCAGCAATATTTTGCTTGCATTTGAATCTTAGAATTTCATCATTACCTTTCTAATTGCAATTTACAATATATTGTGAATACTATACAGATTAAATAACAATCAATAACTTATTTATGCTATTTTTGAAGAAATTATATTGCATAGAATGCAATAATTTCAGTTTTATTCATTGGAAATTAAGCGATTTGAATTATTTTCACAGAAGAACTTTCCCAATTTTAAGATTTGAGAGAGATGATGAAACAAAACAAATCCTAATTTACTATAAGTCAAGGTACTGTAGTTTTTCATATATATTTATTTATTTATTTTCAATTTTTTATTAAATATAGTATTAATTTTTTAATGCATATTCAATCTCAGCGAGCACCTCTTTTATTAAACGACAAAGAAAAAACTAATCTTTAAACTAATATTTAAAATTTCATGATTGATTCTTTTCAAAATTTATTGAAAAATAAGTTCTCATTGATTAATATTAAAGATGCTAATCAAACATTCTTGTTCATCAACAAATTCAAACATTTCATAATAGTGGTACAATAAATTGCTAAAAGTGAAAGCTCAAAGAACTCAATTATTTCTCCTGCTTTATAAGAATTCATTTCTGATCTTTTTAGATTGTTACTAAATTTTTTCATTAAAAACCGATGTTGAATTTCAGCTTAGAGTAGAAATCATAAGCTTCGTTCAATCATACGTAAAGTTTTTTGAGAGAACGTGTGATACTTTTAAGTATATGGTAACAAAGAAAACAATTCTTGTTAATAAAATAAAATCATTGAAAAGATATCCTATGCTAATATTTCCAGTAACTTTAAAACATGCAATATACATGTAACGAAATCAATATACAAATATTAACGAATAGTAATATACTGACTTAAATTTATTCCAGTGAATACTGTTTTGTATATGCAGATAATCCTTGTATAACATGGTAATTAGGTTCCTGTAAAATCTCGTATAGTACCAAATCGTGTTATATAAAAGTAAGGTTTATCACAAATTTTAAATCTTGTTAAAGTGAAACCACGATTTATAGTATTGTGCAAGGATTATCTCAATTTTCTAGTCCAGTGAGTGTGAAAATGGTGATGTAAAAAAGTGTTACACAAGGGTTGCCTTATATGAAAAGACATGTCATTCAAAGCCATTGTTTAGAAATGACTTTATATTTTCCACTTGTTACAAAAATTTCACTAAAATATACTGGTCAAAAACTATAGTTCTTCAAATGTTAGAAAAAATATATAATTTTTAGTAGAGATTAAATGGTTTTTTAGAATAATAAGGTAATAAAAAGAAACTAAAAGGCACTACAATTGTTTTTAATATGTCGAAGATTTCAGTAACATATCATTCATACATTAAAAAAATTATAAATTCTGAAATCTGGCATTCGTGGAATTAAGAAATGCTGAATTCTAAATGAATCCTTGTCATCTATAAAAACGATGTATAAATATTATTAAAAGACTAGAGGGAGAAACAACAGAATGTCCAGAGTTCTACACACACTTTTTTTCTCGCCTTAGCTGTCTCCACTTGTGCATAACTATAGCTTCAACTTCTGCATAAAACTGGATTTTTAAACAATATTTGAAATATAAAGAAGAAAGAATTTAAAAGAAGAACAAAAGAAAAAAAACAAGTCTCTCTCAAGGTATGTTTGTGGGCCAATCGTAGGATCCCTCCCTGTTTATATAGAATTTTCTTTGTATTACTAACAAGTAAGTTAGGAATTCGTTAGTTTGTTGAGACAGTTTCGCTTCCTTTTTTTATACTCATCCATATGTATATCTTTGTTCGTTTTAATTAATGTATTATTATTATTATTATTATTATAGTTTCATAAAGTTTTATTATTGTTAATTTTTATGATAAAAGGTGTGATTTTATTCCAATGAACTTCTAATCATTGGGATTCTTGAGCGTCAATTACCACGCGCCTAAATTTAAGTTTTTTTCGGCCAAAAATATCCAATAAACTCGCGTTGGTGTGAGCGCGATCAATCATCATACCTGGTGTCAGGACAAATCATAATTTAATTGATAATTTTAATAGACCCCGACCCCACAATATCATTCGGCCATATATGATATGTACCGTCGCATAGCATTCACTGGGTAGAAAGCGGCGTCAAGCAATACAAGAAGAAAAGATTATCACGCATTAATTTCCAAGGAGGGGAACTATGGGTGCTCTGGTGAAAAGCCGAAACGATGCCACTCTCAATCCGGCCGATAATCATCAATGATTGGAATGTGATATTATTAAAAAAATCACCTAAAGACAGATCCACTGAATTGGAATGCATGGATTGCATACATTTTCCGATTCTTCTGGAAATTAATGCGTGACACCATATGCACCAGAGCATCCATATGGGTGCTCTGGTGAAAAGCCGAAACGATGCCACTCTCAATCCGGCCGATAATCATCAATGATTGGAATGTGATATTATTAAAAAAATCACCTAAAGACAGATCCACTGAATTGGAATGCATGGATTGCATACATTTTCCGATTCTTATGCAGATAAGCTGAGAATCGGCTTAATTCGCCTTTAAACGCATCCAGAGAACTTAGAATCGAACCGTGTTGCAGAATTTAAAAATTTTTTTGTAAAGTTCGGGTTTATCCCATTGATCTTTTCTGTCTGCTGCATTGCTGTAGTCGGTCGGATGGCCGCGTGGTAAATCTGTGGCTCACTAGGGTTTATACAAAAACCGACTTTTGAAAAAATGGGTTTTCGAATTCCAGAATTTCAAAAAAAAACCGGTTAAACCGGTTTTCAAATTTTTCAAAAAAAAAAAATAAAAAACACTCCTAAGGATCCGGGTCCCACACCTCCAGTTTTTCAGGGTGAGTCCGGGCTCGGCCCATTGAACCATCCTTCAACCGGATGGTTGAAGGATGGTTCAATGGGCCCATCACAAGCTGATCAACACCCATCATGGGTGTTGGTCAGCTTGTGATGGGCTCTATAAGTGGCCGCTGCCAGATACAGTATATCCGTCGTGAGATATGGCAGCTTAACCTACCTACCTAACCTATATTGCTGTTCCCACATTATATGTGCAAACGTGTGAACGGATCTAAATTAGCCCTATCAGTTAGTAACCGAACAAACAATGGAAATGTATTAAAAAAACCGAGTGTTTGATTCAGCAGGAACAGAATTTTGTAATACCCATAAAATCCCGAATTACATGGGAAAATCGAGACGAATGGATTTCCTATCATCACATAATTTGGGATCAATCACGCCCTTCGGATATTTTATAGGAATGTTCGGACTTGGAGATAAGCATATAGATTCCGTTCATATTTGGCTATATTGCGTTTTTATACCAAGCAAGTTACAATATTAATTAAAATTAAAGATGATTAAAAGATCGATTTCGATATCTTAAGGATTAATTCATCAATAAACACATAATTTTGATAATTTATAATGTTTTGACACTAATATAGATAATTAATTTTAAATATTTGTGAAAAGAATAATCGAAATAAAAGCCTAAATCACTTATTTATGACATCATATGACTTAATCTGGGGGCACGGCAGTGCCCCTGCCAAGTCGAGCAAGCACGGTCGTATCATCCTTTTCTGGAAGGAACTCAGCCTAATTTTGAGACCTCCATATCTTTGTGTTGGAGTTGGAGTTTTTTTTATCTAGAGTAGTTGGTAAACTGAACGAAACCTCTAAATTTCACACTTCTATCTTTTATAATTCAAAATATATATATACTCAAAATTTCGTTTTTTCGACACTGACTGATCATCAAAAATCAGTGTACTTCTAGCAGCGCTAGAAACTTGAAATTTGGGATAAAGATAGTGTTTAAGGTACAAAGGAAAGAAAAATTAAAATATCCGGAAAATCCGCATTCGTAGCCGCAGTACGTTGACGTTCCCTCGTTCGCTGTCGGCAACCTTAATTGTTATTCTATTCTATAAATAATAAACAAAGATAAGCCTATAGGGAAGTTTTATGCACATTAATCCAAAATAATATATAACTCACAAAAAGAAGTGAAATCCCATCAGAAAAACATTTCATGTAAAAAATGTAGCCAAGTCTCGTGCCTCTTTATCCGTAAAAAGTTGTGAGATATCATGAGAGCCAAGTCTAGCGCCCTTATTTACTCTGACACTTTTATTCACAAATCACTCCAAGTCATTGTATCTTTAGTTAAAGAACATTTTGTGACTT
>AYEL01075665.1:0-16944 GCA_000484575.1 Olivierus martensii
TTGCATTGGCAACATTGCAAAGGCATTGGAAGCGGGCGTCTGCTACGATCCTCCTACGTGTCGTGTGCAAAATACAAATTGTGACAGGAAAAGAGCAGCGTTCTGCTCGTTATTCATTGTGTGAGGCCCGCAGGCCCGAGGACGATGTTGACAGGCGTTGGCCTAAAGAGCGGTGAGCAATCCGCGTAAGGACGGGTAATGAGAGTCGGCAGATAGAACAGAGACGACGTTTAACAAAAACAACTTCCTTTATTAGAGAGAGATCTTTAACATTTTTCTCTTAACCAAAGAGAAATACCTGAACAAATACAATAGAACTCCGGCCTATCCGGCTTTTTTGTTATCCGGCCTGCCCTTCCGCCACATTAAGCCGGATACTCGGGAGTGTACTGTATTTATTTTTCCTGAAAACAATAAATTAATAACATTATTATCAGTATTTTTATTTCCCATAAAATCGCGAATTTCTCTCATCTTTCTTGTTTTAATATTTATTTTCTTCGACTCTATACTCCTCTGACCTGTTGTCACTGGTTGTGGCTTTAATTCAGTATTAAACATAATGTATCATTAAAATTTTTATCTGGGACATCTGAATTAAAATTTTTGTTCGAGAGTTGCTTTCTGATTCTTTTTTTTTCTGGAGCATCTCTGGACTGAATACATCAATAGTTTGCCAATTTCTCTTCCTTTTTTATTGCAGTAGATTATTCTCATTCTTATCTTCCGATGTCAATCTGCTAACATTACAGATTCTTATTTTCTTGATAAAATTTCTGATCCTTAGCGATGTTTTTATGTCATTTTGCTTTGTTATTCGCCCCGACAGTGAAAGATCAGGATAAAAGAAATTATCTTCAGAATTTAGTGCATCCACAATGTTTAAAATATTCAGAGAGTTATTAGGCGCTTTCGGCAATTCAGAATTCTGCTCAGACTTCTGATTAGTCTGACAGATAAGCGATCGGCAAGTCAGATCTGATTTTAGTCTGACTCAACGCCGTGTTTGGTAATTTAGAATTCTGACTCAGAATTTCAGAGCAAACTCAAGTTGCTTTTTCGTTCCTGACTTTTGTCTGAGCAAGATGGCTGCGCCCATGAGATATTGTGCGAAATTAAAATGAATGAGAGTGATGAAGTTTTTCAACTCTACACCCAGAGGAGCAAAAATGTATAACTGAAGGAAAGATATCTCGTTACATAAGTAGACATTATTGATACGAGAATTCGTGAGTGTGTTTATAGGCTGAAAAGTATGCTCACGTTGCTTCGTCCTAAAGTTGCTTTGCTATTATTATTAGTTGATAAAGAAATTGTTATTTATTAATGTCATAATTAATTTATATTTGTTTTATTGATAATTATTTCAATAAATGGTATTTATATTGAGTATGATTAGCGACTAGTCCAGCGGTAAATTTTTTTTTAATTCGATATTATTATGCATGTAAAGCATTGTAATATGTGTAATAACTTGTATCCGCCATGTTGGTCAGTAGAGAAGCAGACAAATGCGTTCGGTAAATGTCAAGTCAGATGAGTCAGACGAAATTCAGAAGTCACGTGATCTATCCAGATATCTGGTCAGATTGATCTGAATTGCCGAATGCGCCTATTTAGTCGGAGAAGAGAGATTTATGATGGTCAAAAATATATTTTATTAATGCTGGAAAATTTTCTATGGAGGAAAACTTGAAGTTTATTGCATTGTTAATTTATTTCGATTATATTTCCAATAAAGAAATCAAATTAAAATTCGAGAAATGAATGTTCAAAATATATTGTTCCGACATCTTGGCATGACTTCAATCAGTTTTTATTTGACGGTGAGGCGAGAGGGAATTGGTGGTGATCGTGGATATATAATTTTTCTTCTGCATACTTTTATTTGTAAGAATCGTGAGTTCTATTTCAAAGGAAATTTTCGTTAGCATTTGTCTCCAGTATTATACATGCAAATTCCAATTGCAGGTCAGAAAATCTTATTCAAGGATTTGAGAAAATTTTCCAGAAAGAGATCTTTTCTATCTTAGTCAAATTTTCTTGCAGTATTTAATTCTCTTGTCTGTAGGAGGCAAATTCTCGATCAGACAGTAAATCTTCGCACAGACGGTGTCGGGCAGGGAATTTCTCCCGGCACCGCCCGAAGATTTCCAACAGTGGAAGGAAAAGAGGAAGGACCCGGCCAGACGGACCGAGAGAGAGGAGCGGATCAGACAGAGGTACGGAATGGACCGAGGCCGGTTGTCACCGGTGGAAGACGTCGATGAAGAGAGTCATCTCGTCTCCCACCGGGGAAATTCACCATCACCGCTCAGATGTGTGGCTCGGCTCAAAGATCCGCCGCCGACCCCCGTCCACCGAAGGCGAGGAATCTGGAACTGGCTCTGCTGCTGGGGCTCAGTCCAGGACGACCAACCTTCGGGGACTAGGGTCGAGTCCCGGTCACTGGCCAAGGCATCCCGGCCTCGTTTCTTCTTCTGACACCGCCAGGTAGCCCCGCAATAAACATCTTTTTCGGGGCGACGAATGGCTGCAATACCATCAGCAGCCACAGGCTCGACTATAAATAAATCTCTGATTAAAGAGTGTAGGTGAGGTGAGTATCAGAGAAGAGTGGAATTAATGACGATATATGGTGTTCGTCTCGAAGAATCTTAATAAAACACGAAGAATTTTATAATTATAATCTGCATTAGATGTGGTAATAAAAGAGAACGGCTCTGCAGATTGGAAAGATATAGCAATCAATTATGCTATACGAAATAGTAATATTTTTGTGTGAATGAAATAGTCGAGCAAACTTCTCGCTTCTTCACCTACTCGTCTCACCCTCTTCTCCGTCTCTCTCAATTTCTCCTCTCTCTAACACCTCGAAACATCGTAAACGCAAAGCAAAAAAATCACATTAATCCTGAGATTAACAATACAAGCTGAAGAAAAAATTGTTGCGTTAACAAAGCTCGGTATCCAATATTATCTGCAGTCAATATATACTATATAGAAATATATTTTGATTTCCAAATCACACTTAACGTTTTCATGTTACTTATATCAAAAATCATTTCGTCATATTTGGTTGCTGTTTAACATAGAACATAAAATAAGAAAATGCGAATGCCGTTTTAGTTTGCATTTTCTGTTAGGAAAAATGTAAGCGGTTGTACAGCGAGATGATGATGATATTTAAGGATGAAATATTTTTAATATCGTTATAAAATTCACTATTTCTCATTTTACATACATAAACCTACATAAATACACTTCGGTTATACTATCAAATCACAACATTTTAATTTTTTCGTAATTTAAGAAAAATTACCTTCAAAGTTGGAATATTTCGATGCAGGATCGGCGATACGATCTCTACTTCTAAATATAATACAGGTATTCCTCACCAAGCTGCGATCGAGTTCCATTTTTCACGACTTGGTCGGTAAGCTAATAACTTGTTATACATCAATATATTTAGAATAAGTTACTCGCTTAAGTTCTCGTGGCTGTAAAGATGTTTATATCATAATTATGCACAAAGTATTTTTCTTCATAAGATTTTTGGAACTACAAATCGGAGAAATTATATGCAATAGAAATCGTAAGCGACGCATATAGGCGAAAATCAATTTTCCGGTAAAAAAAAAGTAAGCTCTTTTAACATGTAAGTTCGAACAGTCTTTAAACAGGTAATCGTTAAGTGAGGAGTACTTGTATTCAGTGGCGGCTCGTGGATGATTTTTGTGGGAGGGCTGAAAAAAATTATAATAAAATACGTAGTGCGGACTGCAATGTTTGCAGCCAACGATATACATATCACAAAAACGTATATCACGGGTTACCCCCACCTGCTCAATAAACTGACTATGCGATGTGACTCGGTCTGCACTGACTGCAGCCCTGATGAGTACGCAATCGCACTGACTCATACAATACACACATACAGAGCGCCTATCGAGGTACCTAGTACCTACAATTCAAAAATAAATATACTACGAACGGAAAAAATATGTTTTTGTAAAATAATTGTATAGTAATGTAATAGCTATAAAAATTTAAAAATGTTTTCATTTTGGTGGGAGGGCTGCAGCCCTGCAGCCCTTATGGGCGAGCCGCCACTGCTTGTATTATATAATGTAGTATTCAGTGATTCCTCTTAATTCGACGTCCCGCAATTCGACAATCGAGTTTCGCGGGATGGCACGTGCACCTGCATGGAATTGTGTGATGTCATTTGTTATTTGTCAGTTCTTGTTAGGCTGCTTTGGTGTTTGCGGTGTTGTTGGTTTTAATTTTCAATTCTGCTTTTTCAGAAAATAAAAAATTTGTGCATCTGTAGTTATTATTTTTTTGAGTGAAATTTAGGGATAGGTTCGAAGAGAAGTGAACAGAGGAATAATTCAGAAAAGAAGAAAACTTGGTTGACTTTGGTGAACAACCGTTTAAGTTTTTTAACATACCTTGCCTTTAATTAAATAACTGGATATGAAGAAGTCAAATAAAAATAAAAAATATTTCTAAAGTTTATCTATATGTATACCAGCTAAATATTAAAATTTAGTATATTATCCATTTAATCTATTTTATAGTGATGATATATTTTCAAATTTTTATTTGTTAGATTTTCATAATTTTGAAGATGTTAAAAGCTAGAATCACTTCTTTATTGTGTATCATATGGCGATTTAATTGAAATCATCGTATATACATAAATGGCTGAAACTAATCTAACTATGCTTGACGACAGCATCGGAAGTCAGTATAAAGTATAGAGCGGCGTAGTATTAATTTTTGTGATGATATTAATGCGTTCGGAACAGTCGATTTCGATGTAAAAGGCACAGGGGCAACAGTGTTAGTAAGAACGGTGTTTATTTTTATATAATTGTGCCTCTGGGTTTTCAGTTTCGAATGAGCATTTCAATGCAATTTGCTTCGTTTGACGGCTAATCATGTAGCTTTTCGAGAACGACTTAAAATTACAACTCTCAGCCATTTTAGAACAGTTGGAATCAATTTGAATGTGTAGAACGTCATTGCGCATCTAATCATCGTATATATTATAGACATGCAGATAATTTACTATATGTTAAAATCATGTTAATATCGTAATTTTATTCGAAGCTTATAGATTATTTGCTAAAATTGTCATTATGTTATGGCAATTTACTGTATCATCGCGAATAATTTAGTGGACTATATCATCGGCGTAGTGATATAAATGAACTTCGGTTTTCCCATAGACTCAATACTGACTTCCGATGCTTTCGTCAAGTATAGTTGAGTCTGGGTCCCATCATATAAATTTTGAGGTGTGGTATTCCATCCCGGATACTCAGAAAATCTGAAAATATATAATCAGCAAGGGATGGAATCAAATATTGTATAAAGATGGAATTAACAAATTAAACTAAATTCCTTCTAAACACAGAGTAGTATATATAGTAGATCCTCGATATCTCGAATCTCATGGGCAGTGCCGTAGCGAGGCTATGGCGAATGTGACCACGGCCATAGGCGCCACTTGAAATAGGCGCCTAATTTAAGGGATCACTACCGTCATCCATCTCACAAAAGCGCCTTTTATATCTGAGCCATAGGCGCTTAGAGCAGTAACTACGACACTGTTCATGGAAACAAAAAAAATTCGATATAAAGAGTTTTCGAGATATCAAGGTTCAATTTTTATTTGACATAAAGAGTTTTCGAGATATCAAGGTTCAATTTTAAATAAAGATTTTGTCATAATAATACATACCGTAGTTTTTAATACTGTATAAGACACTTTTTTTCATGAAAATTACCATCTAAATACTCTGATCTTATAAACCAAAGGTTTTAAATATCAATGAATAAACAAGATCATATTGACAGAAACCTATTAACAATTAGTGAAATTTAGAAAACAAAACTACTGTACGGCATGTTCAGTATTCCGGACATACACCAGAAAGTTCCTGTTCCGGTTATCGATAGCACATTTAAGTTCTTTGTTAAATTTAAATCCTTTGTTTAGACTCCGAAAACGAGAGAAAATTTGTATTTTTAATTTCTCTATCAAAAAATTATTAACTTATTCGAGATAGAGAGGATTTTGAAGAAAATACTTCGAAGTAACCATTGAAATTATATTGGTTTAATGCCGAAAGTGCACGGAAAAATTTTTTCCATATATCAAGGGTTTCGAGATAACAAGGTTACACTGTATATGTTACTCTGTGCTTCTAAAAAATTAGAGATGTAAGATTCATAATCGATCTTACAGATTAAAAGTATTCATCTTCTGTTTGTGATCAATTCAAGTTGAAAGCAAATGCTTTGAAGGAGGATCAGCCGGATATTTTTTTGTCAACAGATAACGCCACTTTCCATTCTGGGAGAATACTAAGTGGCGGGGCGAAACAAGCCCTCCACAGGCTACCCACCAGTGCGGAGGGGTCAGCCGGATTGTGGAGGACGGGGATCGACAGGCCGGGATGGACCTCATGATAAATATTTTCAAGAGGTGGGACCCGGGACTCGAATGCACCCCATGATAAATATTTTCAAGGGGTGGGACCCGAGACTCGAACAGACTCCATGATAAATATTTTCAAGGGGTTAGCCGGATATCTGCGCGGTAAAGCAGTTGCTTACCATCTTAGAAAATCGGAATTTAATTTCGGGTTCTACACATTCAATTTTTCAGATATGGTCCAGGCTCGGCCGTTGAACTCCATCCTTCAACTTTCTAATTGACCTCATTATGTATGTAGGCTAGCCCGTGATGGACTTTAAAAGTGGCCACAACTCAAAGTATCTCTTTTGTTATTTGATTGATTAATCCAAAATTAGCTTTTATAAACAGAAAAATGATCGGTTTTCTTTTTTTATTATTAATAAGATGGTGTCACTTTCCGATCATTGATTACTTTTTGGCTGGAGAAAACAGACTTTACTATAAGCTATCCACCTCTGTGGAAGATACTAGAGAGGACAGGGATTGATAGACTATGAACAGGCCTCCGAATAAATATTCCAAGAAATAGGACCCTGAATCCAGCAGGGTCGTCGGATGGAAAGTTAAATCGTTTCTATGAGTCATAGTTGATGTTTACAGTGGATTTAGATCCGGCCTGTTTTTATTATTCACTTAAACTCGTCAAAAGTATGAAGAACTTATTGGTTAGTGATTGCTCTTGAATAATTGATTAGTAATTTGCTAATTTATGATATATTTAAAAATTCATAAAAAATCTGAAATTCCCATCGATAACAGTAAGCAATTTCTTGGATAAAAAAGGCAAGCTAGTCGATTGCATAAATAAGTTAAATACAAGGTCTAGATCAGTGGTTCTCAACCTTTTCGAGCCTAGCGCCCCCTTGGGTGAATGCGATTGTTCTGAGCGACCCCCGTTATCTTAATCCAATTCACCAAGGCACAAGGTCGAATGTAAGACTTGGACGAAGCATATATATATATATATTACATTTTTCCTCGAGAAAGGCATTTTTTCATTAGAATACTATGCCTTCCTCAGTTTCCAAAAGAATGGAACCGATAAGTGTTTCTGGATGAATATCTTCTTTCATTGCAAAATATTGATATAAAACTCAGGACATAAATGCAGCAAAAATTTAGGTTTATTAAATGGCATATCAAAAGAAATACTTAAGAAGCACAAATTACTGTGTACAATTTTTGGTTGTCTATCGCCCCCTGATCGCCCCTTTTTGTTCCAGCGCCCCCTTCGAGAACAAGAACGCCCCCTGGGGGCGATATCGCCTACGTTGAGAATCACTGGTCTAGATGAGAGAGTGATAAGCATTGGTGATAAACTACCTTCTCGAGATAGCTGGTCCGGTCCATCTACGTGGTCGCGTTAGCGTACCACATAGGTGGTACCACACCCCCTCCGCACTTGTGGGTAGCCTGTGGCGGGCTTGTTTCGCCCCGCCATTTAGTATGCCGGACCAGGAATTCGCGTCCCGGTCCGGCATCGCTGAAAAAATTTTCGGGATTCTGGACTCTGCCAAGTAATCCCCGTCCTTCACCACCCGGCCCCTTCCATGGATGTGGGTCAGCTCGTACTTGGAACTGATTCTATCTCTTAGTAATCTCCTTGATTGGAAAGGGACGTAAAATTAAAAAAAGATAAATAAAGATAGGTTCCAAGATCAATTCCACTCCTACAATTCGAACGATGGAAATTACTACTTTTCATCTTTTTCCTCTTGTTAACTCCTATTAATAGTATGATAATTTGTAGTGAGCCCTGTAATGTTTAGTATCTATGCGAGTTCGCATAAATACAGTACTATGAAAGGAGCATAAAATTAAAACAAGATGCAAAAACAATCTTTTTTAATATCACCTTCCAACCATCACTGATTACTAAGTAGTGGAGCTATTCCAGACTCAATCATAAGCTGTGGTAAGATCAATTGGCTTGCAATAATAATAATAATTTATAATACAGGTAATATTTTTGTCAATAAAACTATTGAGGTTAAGCTAATTCTAATTATGCCACAGAATCTCAGAAAAAATATTTTAGCGGTAACTAGTTCAAAATCTCTTATGTATTAGGTTATGTTGGTTAAACTGCTATATCACAGATTACTAATACACACAGAGTAGTATATACTACTCTGTGACTAATACAGATGGGACACTTCCTATACTTTAAATGGTAACTTTTCAAAATGACGTAGCCATATAAAGAACCAATCATATTACTTCTTTAGAACGTAACATAGATGGTGCTACTAACAGTTAAACGTCATCAACAAAGCCAGGATATGACATCACAAAAATGGCTGTACTTCCTATATACAGTAATCGTTATTGTGAATACTACTTTCTTGATTTATTTCCGATTTTAAGAAGTTAAATGTATTTTTAAAAACAAAACGTTGATTTTTAATCGTGTTTTTGACTTTATACATTCGAAATATTTATAATACAAATTTGATAACAATTTCTTTCCGAATTGTTAAACATTAATGAAACCTGTGTGTTTATATAAATATATTCTATTTTCAAGCTTCAGAAAACAACGTATATTATATTAATATAATTTTATTGAAAATTTATACTTGTACAAACTGAAGTTATATATCAAAAATATATTAATGATATTAAATAATAATAATGAAAACATTTCAAAATAACTAATATACAGTACATTTACTAAGCCTAAGCGGATGAGTTCTCTCACTCAATAGAAAATACGTTGTATAATAATATAAATTCCAATCTTCTTCTTCCTGTTAATATGGAGGATATGACCTATAAATTCCAATCTATACTAAATACCTTTTATAAATAACTAACGTTAACTTCGATCCACGAGCTACGATCAAACGTCTTAAGAAAACAAGATGGCTACTAGAAACGAAAGCTGCTTATGGGAAACAGATTACGTAATATTATTATTCAATATAGTTCTATATTTTAAAATAATAAAATATCCTTTATTATTTAAATGACTTTGGAAATATTAATACTGGTCAATGTCTTGAAAAATTATAAAATTTTTACATTCAAGAAAAAATACACAATCAACTAACTGAGAGGCGCTGTGGTACTGAAATTTCCCTGTTTTAGCTAAGTGTCCCATCTGTATTAGTAATCTGTGCGCTATATCACATTTGGGATATTTTTTTTGTCAACAGATGACACCACTTTCCACTCAGTAAGAGTACTAAGTGGCGGGGCGAAACAAGCGCTTCCACAGGCTGCCCACCCCTGCGGAGGGGTCAGCCGGATTGTGGAGGACGGGGATCGACCGGCCGGGTCTGGACCCCATGATAAATATTTTCAAGGGGTGGGACCCGAGACTCGAACCTGGGTCCTCCAGAGTGGAAAGCCGAAGCGTTTCCACGCAGCCAAAATGATTAACTATGACATCATCCAGCCGACACCACGTTGGGCACTCGCAATTTTTTTTTGCATTTTTATGTCCCCTTTCCAATCAAGGAGAGTACTATGGGGGCCAGTTCCAACCACGGGCTGCACCCATATCCGTGGAGGGGGGCCGGATGGTGAAGGACGGAGACGCGGGCCGGGCCAAGTATTTCGAAAAACTTCTCAGGAGATGCTTCAGCGATTCTGTGTGGCATGCCAACGCATTACCTATTCGGCCATCCGGCTGCGGTATCACCCGTAATGGTAATAGGATCAGTCAGAAGGTTGAAGGCGAGGTTGAGTATGCAGAGTATGGACTCATCATGAAAAATTGGCAGTATGGATCCAAAATTGAAGCAAGGATCCACCAATTAATAAGCAATTACTTTATCATACGACACAAGATATTGAGATTTAGCAAGAATAGAAATGTAAGTCCCTGGACGGCACTTTCTTGCTTTATAGCAAAATTATGTTATTATATTAATCTATAAACTATAACAAATTGTATAAGTTGAATTTAAAAACAAAAAGAAAGCGAAGTCAATTATAACCTTCCCCCGTAACCTGTAAATCGTTACCGATATGAAAATTCAACCCGAGCGATAGGAGTCATACACGGAACCACAAAACCGTGGGAAAGGAAGGAGAACAAAAAAAGAGGAGAGAAGTCTCCGAGATCTGGAAGTAAAGAGACGAAAGTAAATAATTCTCACAAAAAAAAGGATAAGAAGAATTAAGGATTTAAACAGAAAGGAGGAAGATAAACGGAAGCAAAAGAAAAATCCAGAGTCCGGAGTCTCCTACTTCTCCTTCCCGAGAAACCAAGTACGTGCGGGTTGGATATAGCACGCATCCTCTTTATAACTACAATTAAAGATACTATATTTAAAGTGTCAGCTTCGTTTCCTTTTTAATGTATTTTTAGTACAGTATTTTTAAATAATAAACTTCTTTTCTTTATCGTATCTTCGTGTGTTTTAATTCTCCCGTGTTCTGGACCCCTTGTGCCAGGACCCACAACTACTCGATAACTATTTATCCATAGTAATACGTATGTACCGCCTCAAATCCTCACAGAAATTACTGCTCTTCATAGAAATCTAGAAACAAATTGCTTATATAAATGTAGGAGAATAGTTTATTAATAAGATAGAAAGAGATCCATCCTCAGGCAAGGTCGAACGGGCACTTGCTCCTGATTTTGCAGTAAAGAAAAATAAAAAATTGTAATATTGAATATTTTATTAATTGGTAGTAATTTAAATTGCGTAATAATGAATTTATTAATCAAAATTAATGCAATCAAACGCATATTAACCAAAACTTTTTAATTGTATATTATATTTTAATAACCGATTCAAGTGAATCTCTTCAAAAAAACTGAATAATAGGGTGCATTCCAAATCTCAACTTTAAGTCATCAATGATTAGTCTCTGGAACGACTTGCTGAGTGTGGTGACATCATAACGTCTCTACAAGATCTGGACGCAATCTACTGGCCCCTTCCTCAGGGGACACTCGACGACATGTCGTACATTTGGAACGTTATATCGTAACAACTCGTCGCTTCACGTGAAACCTAAGCAGTAATTATCATAATCGGAGGAAAAAGCGTCAGCTACAGCTTCCATATTATCCCGAAGAAGAAGAGTGTGGTGATAACGGCAGAGTGGGGAGACGGCGGCTAAGATGGTGATGAAGAAGACAATAATGAATGCTATAACTTCTTTAGCGTCATTAGAAAGCACTAAAATTTATTTGCCAATAAACAACAATGATGATAATGATTTTTTACACTCTAATTTTTGAAATCTTATCATCTAATATGAATTATTTCTTCCACCGTGCTGAATAAATAGCGTCAGTCGTGTCAGCACACTCACCACCCATGGTGGAAATATACAAGGTGTGCTATTGCGCATCCTGTGACGTGTCAGTGACGAGATGCTATATTTTAGTACATGCTAAGCATAGAATATAAAATATAGTAATACAAATTTGTAAATTTACATTAAAATATGAATAAACATCTAACTCATGTACCTAGAAAAGACATGTACATATTCATAAGTTTTGATATTATTGCAAGAAAATTAATGAATTAACATAATATTTCGAGACAGCAAGTTTCTATCAAAAATCTTTGTCTTATAATTTTTGATATTTATTTTTTAGATTAGATTTTAGTTAGACTGCTAAATCTCCTAGAACTATTCTTAGTAGAGGACATTTCAGAATCATCTACAGATTGGGTAATGTCTGAAAAGAGATTGATTGAACTGAAAGATATTCAACAAGCCAAACCCAGATTATTCTGAAAAATTTTCAGTGCAGAACTTAGAATCAATATTTGATCCTAAAGGTGATAAACAATTGCTTTACTATGCAATTGTTTGACTGATATTTCAAAGATTTTAAATTAGTAATGTCATGCATTTTATCATTTACATACAATATACAATGTATTATACAGATATATGTATTCCTTGGTTTATATAAATTTCAAGTTAATAAACTTAAAATTATAACAAATTTAAAATTTTTAAATTTAACAAATTCAACATAAGTAAACAAATTTTTTTTGTTTACTTATGTTGAATTTCTTCACTAAATTATGTTTATAATAAGATGAATATTTGTATATTATTACTTGATACACGACAAAATTATTGGCTATATTTTATCAGTGCAATGTTATTATTTCACTTAAAATATCTCAAAATACTTGTTGTTTGTGACTGCATTCACTGTACATATAGAATTTTTTTTAGTTGAAAACAAAGTTGCTGAAACTAATGTTTTCAAAAAGTCAAGCACATAATCAGATAAGAAAAAGCTTTAGTATCTGAATTTTTTTGATAGATATAACTTATTTAAACTCTTTTATGCTAAAATTCTATTAATTATCAGTCAAGTTAATTACAGCCATAATGAATAGTTTATGAATAGTTTTTGTTCCATGATACAGAAATTCTTTCGATCAACTGCACCAAATATGTCCATAAAAACAAAAACAGTGTACACAAAGTAAAGCAAACAAACAAAACTAGCAAATAATCACAAATATAACTCAGAAATATTATATAAAAAATAATTCACAAAATCAAAGATAATATATATTAATAACAAGTGTGCTTGGCATTGCCTGTGTATAGTAGGAAAACATACAGTATATTAGGAAAAACTTGGTTTTGATTATTTGCATATTGAATTTCTTTTACAGTTAATTCAGTCATTCAGATGTTATTTAAAAACAACTCTCATAATTTTCAGAAAGTTCATGAATTATGATTCTATATGTCTTTCTGTTCATTGATTTGGAAAAGATTGAATTTGGAGGAATATTGAAATTCGTAATGCTGTGATATTGTGCCTAAATTTACTGAAAACATGATCATTTTACCAATCTTCATTGTATTGTCCAGGAAAAATTTTTTTAATTGGAAAATTATTTCATACATTGATTTTCATTTATTTCAAACCTCATGTTTATTGAAATGTTTTATTGTATAATCATCAAACTAATTGAATTATAACTATTAGAAATAATTTGTTTTTTCTGAATGTATTAAAATACAGTGGGTGATCAGTTAACGAATATAATCCATTCCAAGACAATGTTCGTTATCAGAATTGTTCATTTACTGATCATTGATTTACCATAGGTTTTTATAGGAATTTGATTAATTTGTTCCAGAGACTCACAAAACATAGTGAGAAATTATATAATTTTCATTTATGTTTATTTATATGTAATAACAATAATATATACATATAATCTTGCATTTTCATTTATATGTTTATTTTCTGATAAAGAATCTGTTCAATGTCGATTACTTTTCTCTCTCCTTCAGGATTTTTCGGAAGTGATTAATAGCACTGTCATGGTAGAGATCCCCATGCCTATTGACCTCAATCTGGTATGGGTGCCATTCTAAGATCAAAAAATTGCAAAATCTCTCTCTTACCTTCTTTAATAAATCTTTGATTTGTTTTACGTGTTAAATCTCTCTCTAACCTTCTTTAATAAATCTTTGATTTGTTTTACGTTTCGAGTTCATTTTAATCGGGAAAAACTACTATTCTTCCATCCTTAAGGTGGTGAGTTCATTTTAATCAGGAAAAACTATTGTTCTTCCATCCTTACCCATAAGGTTCATTTTAATCAGGAAAAACTGCTGTTGTTCCATCTTTAAACTCAAATTCATTTTAATCGGGAAAAATTACTGTTCTTCCATCCTTACCCATATGGTTCATTTTAATCAGGAAAAACTACTGTTCTTCCATCCTTACCCATATTATCTTCTTTAATAAATCTTTGATTTGTACTTTCTTTAATAAATCTTTGATTTGTTTTAAGTTGTCTCCGAGTTCATTTCTAACCTTTAATAAATCTTTGATTTGTTTTACGTTGTCTCCGAGTTCATTTTATGGGAAAAATTACTGTTCTCCCATCCTTACCCATAAGTCCACCGACGTTTGACTTACTCATAGGTCCACCAACATACAAGGCCTAAGCATATCATTCCTTATTGTTCTTCTACCTTAACTATAAGTCCATGAACGCGCAAGGCTAAAGCCTGTCATTCCGTTAGGTTAGTTAAGCCAAAATATTCTCATGGAATATTTTTATCTGGAGTGGCCACTTATAGTGCCACCATCATCATCACAGGCTGACCAATACCCATGGAGTCAACAGGAAGAATGGGTTTCAATGGGCCGGAACCAGATCCCTCGTGAAAAATTGGAGGAGTAGGACCACGGATCCTCCAGAATGTTAAGCGTTCTTCTACCTTAACCATAAGTCCATGAAGCGCAAGGCTAAAGCCTGTCATTCCGTTAGATTAGTTAAGCCAAAATATTCTCATGGAATATTTTTATCTGGAGGTGGCCACTTATAGTGCCACCATCATCACAGGCTGACCAACACCCATGGAGTCAACAGGAAGGATGGGTTTCAATGGGCCAGAACCAGATCCCTCGTGAAAAATTGGAGGAGTAGGACCACGGATCCTCCAGAATGTTAAGCCACAGCTTTACCACGCAGCCATTGGGCTGACCTGTCAGTTCACGGGTCCCACAGTTTGTTCTGTGAAGTGTTCATTATCCGAACATGTGTTTCATTAACTGAATATAAAAATCTTTCGTAAAAGTGTTTGTTATTCGAACTGTTTGTTAACCGATCACCCACTGTATTAAACTGATGAACAGTCTTATAATTTTATATCACATTTAGCAGTAAACTAGCATAAACTTTAATATAAAAAAACATTTTCAGTATTTACAATATCTTCAATTGAACATAAATGGAACACATGTTCAACTGAAGATGGTATTGTAAATACTGAAATAATTTTTGTTTATATTAAAGTTTATGCTATTTTACTGCTAAATGTGCTATTTAATTTGAACTTTACATAAGGAAGTTAAGCAGTTTTTCGTAATCTTTGTCAGTTTACTAACAATGATATCATTGGTGTCCTTACATGGCATCATCTCAAATTACAACAAGATCATTTGGCCATATAATTTATTTAATATAGCATTTGAAATCCATTGGCTTTTTGTGTTCAAATTTTAATGTGGATCTAACCAGAGTACGAGGCCATAAAGACATCATAAATCAAAACTGTCTAATGAAATTATTGTTGTCTAATACAATTAAGTTTAATCAAAACACACAAGCTATATAGTGCCATCTATTAACTAAATTGTTAAATTCTATGGACTTTTTTTGATTGTTTAACAATGATTGTTCTAAAAAAAATCACTAAATAGATCAGTTATTTAAGTTGGACAGTTGCAGAGAATCATGCCAAGTTTGGTAAAGTGTAACTTTTATTGTTTAGGATATTGCTCAAAGCTTTTGTTTTCATATATGAGATGGCTAAAACTATGATTTTTTATATGAAGATTTAGTCATCCAAAGAAATAATTGCTATCTTTGGATAGTGGCTAATCATCTGAATAAAAGAAGCTATAAATGAAGAAAATGACCACATTATCAAAAAGTAATCAATCAAAAAATAATTAATATGTAAATTAATGAAAAGATATCATATAATTATTTCAAAATTTACATAACTTTATTGAAATATAGTATTACCATTATTATTAATGATTTGTATTAATTGATATGTTTTTTC
Source organism: Olivierus martensii (assembly GCA_000484575.1). Lineage (NCBI taxonomy): Eukaryota > Metazoa > Arthropoda > Arachnida > Scorpiones > Buthidae > Olivierus > Olivierus martensii. The sequence goes on from AYEL01075665.1 coordinate 16,034, forward strand.
TTAATTTCAATAATTTTTAATTTATATCAAAACACCTAATGTAAACAAATAATAAAAAAGTCTCTCATATAAACAGCTGTAATATTCTTTGTTTCATTGGACTCCCAAATGGTTGACTCTCACATCACTTCCAATACTGGCATACTGCACTTTCCAGAAAATAATGAGCTTGGCAGTAATAAAGCAATAAAAGTGCCACACCTCTTTTAATGGTGAATCTTTGTTTATATTAGTTTTCTCATTTTTTGACAAAAATACAATAAAAATGAAGAAAAAATTCAATGATTAATAAAAATATTGCTTATTTTAATAGAACTAAGCAAAATTTTGATATCTATAATATTTTTTTTTTTAAATTTTAAGATTTTATAGTTCATATTATAAAAAATTAGTGTAATTAACTTTTTTCAACATATAATTAGAATATATATAAAAAACCAGGAGAAAAAAAGCAAGTTTTCCAAAAAATATTTATTTTAAATGATTTTTGCAAAAATTTATTAATTAAGTAATTTTGATCAAAAAAATTTTTTTAGGAACAATCATCAGAAACTCATTATGATCATTTTTTGGAAACCCTAAACAGAACTGCAATAAACCAATTAGGACATTCAGTCTTAACATAGCTATTTTCAAAAATCTTGATCTTTGGACATATGTTTACTTACAAGAAAACTTCCACTTTTCAGTGAGAACTGAATTGAGTCAGCAACAATTTAAATAGAAAATTTTATTTGAAACATTTAAGCACTGAATTTATTATATATATACAGGAATACCTTGATTATCGCGGTTATTGTTGCAAGGTATTCCTGTATGTGTATATATATATATATATATATATACAGTCAAACCTCTTTAAGCCGCCACCATTGGTTCGAAGGTCCTCTCTGGCGGTAAAGGAGGGTGGC
>AYEL01075666.1:0-67382 GCA_000484575.1 Olivierus martensii
AATTTGATCAGAAATAAACTGCTGAGTAGCAGATGGACTTTTATTTTTATATTCACAAATTAAAATCTTTTCGTGAACATCTAATGTCGTTTTTGACATTTTTTCGAGTAAGAAACAGTAACGATACTCACAACAGTTGATTTATAAAAAAACATTTTTCCGAGTAAGAAACAGCAACGATACTCACAACAGTTGATTTATAAAAAAAAAAAAAAAACGGTTTAAACTGTTCTTCTTCTTCCGCAAAGTCGAGGTTATGGCTCTCCAGTCTTCTCCTATTTTAAATGGCTATTTTGTAAAAATCCGTTTAAAGTTTTGGAATAGCTCATTTTGAAAACAGGAATGTGAATAGTCACAGGTGCAAGATTACAGTCTAGTACAGGGGTCGGCAAACTTTTGAGACGAAAGAGCCAATTCTGTCTCTCACAACAATTTAAAAATTATTCGAGAGCCATAAATATATTTTTACAAAAGAAAATTTAAAGTAATGTTATAACAATTTATAATATTAAATATATCTTTATTAATCAAAGAAAAAAATCATAAAAAATTAAGCCATATATTCAACCATTCCCTCCTCTCCTGTATATTCCCCTCTACCCTTGCTTTCTCTTCCTTGATATCACGCTTTTCTCATCTTAGTGCCACGAAGTTATGTAAGACCTATTAAACAAATGAAACCACCATTGTATGAATGAAATTCCTTAAAAATTTTATAAAATAAATTATGGTAGAGTTATTTTCATTTTAAGTTTTACTTCAGAGCCATACGTACGTACCCAAAGAGCCGCAGTTTGCGACCCCTGGTCTAGTAAATGTTAACAGATAAATTACTTAATTGCCATCTTGTGTTTCTATTTGTGTTGGTTGACTGACCCCTGGTCTAGTAAATGATAAATTAACAGATAAATTACTTAATTGCCATCTTGTGTTTCTATTTGTGTTGGTTGATCTTGCCATTCGATTGTTTTGGCGGGTTTAAAACAACTTGACTCCTTGCCATTTGATTGTTTTGGCAGTTTAAACAACTGATTTGTCTATCTTGCCATTCGATTGTTTTGGCGGTTTAAACAATTGATTTGTCTACTATTTGCCATTCGATTGTTTTGGCAGTTTAAACAACTGATTTGTCTACTAATGAAGTGGCGATTGGCGATTAGTGAGGTGGTGGTTTATAGAGGGAATTTCATGTTTTAACATATAGGAAAGATTTGTTATTTGCTTTCATCAGGCAAATAACGAGGGTGGCGGTTTAATGATTTGTTATTGGCTTTCATCAGGCAAATAACGAGGGTGGCGGTTTATTTATTGGCTTTCATCAGGCAAATAACGAGGGTGGCGGTTTATAGAGGTGATTTCATCCATGTTTTAACATATAGGAGGAGATTTGTTATTGGCTTTCATCAGGCGAATTTCGTGTTTTAACATATAGGAGCAGATTTGTTATTGGCTTTCATCAGGCAAACGTTTTAACATATAGGAGCAGATTTGTTATTGGCTTTCATCAGGCAAATTGTTTTAACATATAGGAGCAGATTTGTTATTGGCTTTCATCAGGCAAATAAAGGGTGGCAGTTTATAGAGGGAAGGCTTAAAGAGGTTTGACTGTATATAAATTCTTTAAACACTCTTTAAAGAAAAAAATTAGAGGAAATTGTATATTCAACTTATTCAGTAATGCTTCATAAAATGCATATATACTCATGTATAAGTTGAGAAACTTTTTCCAATAAATTTTGAAGGGAAGTCAGGTTATATAGGGATAATCAAAAATTAATAAATTTTTTGTATAATCATAAGAATCATTAGCTCAGTTATATTGCATTCTTGTTACACCTTTGTAGTATCCACTGCATTTATTTTTAACGTCATTATTATCTTAGTCTTTCAATTTTTGCTAAAAATATGTGGATATTTATAATTCTACATATTTTAATATTTCTTTAATTATTTATATATCAGGTACTGCATAAGTCTGAAAATCTATAAAGCAGTCATATTGCATCCTCTTTGCACTAAAAACATATCTGTCACATTTATTTCTAAAATTACCTATTTCTTCTCAATTGTATTATAAAAAAATATGAAGATAAGGGTGAAAGTTCATATTTAAATAAATTCAAAAATATCAACTTATTGATCATTTCGCAAATATCAGATATATATATATAACTCTTTTAGGCAATTAAACATGCAAGTCACTATTGTATATATCAGGAATAGTCAAGCTTCATGTCACTACAAGCCATATAGGAGAGTTGAGAGCTGAAATCAGTTTCTGGGTCAATAAAAGTCGCATCAGTTTTTCAGGTAATCTTAACAGTGGTTTCAAAAACTATTACAGTATATATTTTACATGTATTTATTTTTTCTAGATACACTATTTTTTTATAATAAATAAACAAATTACAAATATATTATTTTTAATTAAGTATTTGCTCCATATTAATTATTTACTTTCATGGTATGGAGCCACATTGAAAATACCAAAGAGCCGTATGTGACTTGCGAGCCACAATTTGGCAACTGGGCAGGAACAGATTTAGACATGGTCTTTATGAGCTGCAACCCAGGGCCCCATTCAATCAAAGGGTTCCCTTCATGGCCAAAAAATAAAAAAAATAATTGAATTTAAAAATTTAAGAAAAAACATATGTGACTTGCGAGCCACAATTTGGCAACTGGGCAGGAGCAGATTTAGACATGGTCTTTATGAGCTACAACCCAGGGCCCCATTCAATCAAACGGTTCCCTTCATGGCCAAAAAATAAAAAAAATAATTGAATTTAAAAATTTAAGAAAAAAAAAATTATACAAAATTTTTTTGTACCTAGATAAAATTTAAATCATTGGTTTGCAATACTACTGGATTTGAATAAAATACCAATGTTTTAAATGATAGTAAATATGGGTCTGTCTTCTATTGGCTCTATCAGTAATCAGTAAAATCAAAATATACTTTGTCATTTGTCAATTACACAAATAATGTGGCAATGTCAAAATGGGAGTGCAAGTTTAGTTTCTCTAATGTGTGTTAACTTAGTATAGCTCTCACCATTAAGTTAATTTGGGTTAATTGAGTAGGCCCCAAATAGTATTAGTCCAGGGCTTTCAATTAATTATCAGTTAGCATTAAATGGAAATGTAGCAATAGTATCAATATTTTTGATTGATAATTTATATAATTTCTAATATTTTTGATCATTTAGAAAATATAGAATGATCATTTTACTGTCAATTTCAGACAACACATTTTTGCTCCAAAGAATTGTTTATGTACTAGTTGATTTTACACTCCCATCAATTTCAGCAAAATTTCTACTGTATGTTTCAGTTCTGATTTTTTATCATTTAAACTTTGTAAAATTTTTTGTTGAGACTCAGAAATGATAGAAATTTATATATACACCCAGCCCTCGATTTACACGGTAGGATACGTTCCTGGAAAAATCGTGCAAACCAAAACAATGTAAAACGAGATGCAGAATTCATACAAAATAGAAGGATATGTTCAATCGTAAAATGAGACACAGAATTCATACAAAATAGAAGGATATGTTCAATTTAAGTGACATGTAAATCAATCTAAAGAAATTAATGAAAAGTCGAGAATATGTTCTTTATGCCAATCTATCTATAAAAGATAATGAAGAGTCGAGGATATGTTTTTTATAACCGTGTCGAAAATAAAGAAAAGTCGAAGATATGTTCTTTATAATTGTAAAATGAGGAAAGTCGAGGATATATTCTTTATAACTGTGTAAAATGAGAAGGATTAAAGAAAAAAAAAGGGGATTGATTCATTAATTTTCAGACAATTTAATGCTTATATTTTTTCAATTTATTTTTAAAAATTTAAACAAACATTAATTAACATTGAATACAGTACAAAAAAAAAAAAAACAAATTAACACTATTCCGTATAAATAAAAAGCATTCAAACATAAATAGGCGAGCTGCAAGCATGAGATGAATTTAGATGAACTGCGAGACTTGGACAGTAAAAATTAATAGTGAGTGATAAATTGTGAAAGCGAAAGTGGACTAAGAACTGCGAGTTCTTCTGAATTAAAGACAAATTAGTGTTGTATGAGATAATTATCGGATTTGTGAATTTAGTTATAGTGAAACAACATTATTTTGTTTTGTGTGAATAAATTGGACTATCGATTTAGTTATAGTGAAGCAAGATTGTTTTGCATTGTGTGAATAAATTGGACTATACGAAATGTAGCTTATATGAAACAAGATTATTTTGTTTTGTGTGAATAAATTGGACTATATGATTAGTGTTGTATGAGATAATTATCGGATTTTGTATTGAATTTAGTTTGAAACTAGTTTTTTTTTGTGTGTAATTAAATGGGACTATATGAAATATAGCTGTATTCACTCTTTATTAATCTCTACAAACTCGTAAACCCACAAAGCGTAACAATATGATACTCTTTTAATTAGAAATGGCATAATTTATAAATTTATTTATGCAAATTAATCAAAATAAAACCCAAAAAAATTTTTTGTTTTCATTTAAAGACCGTGTAAATTGAGTACCGTGCAAATCAAGGGCTAGGTATATCTGATATTTTCTGTTGAACAAACATTTCAATAATTTTGTATTATAGAGTAATACACTAAGATATAATCATGACTGATTCATTGATTGAATTATTGATTATTTCAATAATCAATATGATTGTCTTATTTCTCAGCTTTCTCTTCATGTTACATTCCAACGTTTTGATGCTGTAAGTTTGGTATTTTGTCTATGACTATATTTATTCCAATAAAGAGATTTAGAAAATATAATTTAAAAGAAAAATTTTTAAATTATAAAATAAAATTATCTATTTATTACATGAATGTCATACTATTCTAATACTTGAAAGGTGGAGGTTAGATTATATATGAGTTTTTAAATTTTTACAGATTTGTAAGTTCTAAAGTTAGAAAAGAGAGTCAGTTTTTACACAATGTATATAGGTAATTCATTTAATAATATGACATTATAGCACTCATGAAATCATACAACATGTAATGTGATGATAATTGTATTTTGTCACTAAATGTGCATTTTTGGTCACCTGCAACTATTCTTTAACAACTTCTGAACTAAAGTTATAAGATACTGTTATAAGCAGAACAAAAGGCTTCATAGATTAGTTATTTATATCTTTTGTGCTCATATTTTGGAGAAGAATATAAAATGGATTACAGGTAGTCCTCGACTTATAATACGGTTCCATTCCATTGTCTCCATAATAGGTTATATAAAACGGATTACAGGTAGTCCTCGACTTATAATACGGTTCCATTCCATTGTCTCCATAATAGGTTGATTCTGATATAGTCGAGGACTTTTTTAATTCTTGATTTGTTTGATTTCTGTTTTAATATTTTTATAAATTAGTTCTATTTAACTTAAAATGATTAAACTTAAAGCTTTCCTTGCCTTCTTTTTATGTTGGAATTTTCATCAGTACCATTATTTCTCTTAGTGGACATGACAGAATAATGACAAGCTACAATAATAAGGCTTTGTTTGCCGATTAATGGAGATGCTGTGATGCATATACAAAAGCAATGTGATATATATCACATTGCTTTTGTATATGCAAGCAGTAAAGTTGAATTAGAGAAATTTTAGTAATAATTTTTGGCCATCATAAGTCGAGGATTACCTGTATTTTAAACTATATTCAAAAATCTTATTAATAAGAATAGGATTAGTTTATTAATGTTTATATATATCAGGGATTCCCAACCTTTTTCTTGCATTGACCCCTTTTAAAAGACTGGTTTTCTTCATCGACCCCCCTAACATTTTTCTCTATAATATACAGCATACATCATCATCATAACATAAATAATTGTAGTTAAATAACTTAAAGATAACAGTTAGACTAAGAATATAAACCATTTTTTCAAAACTTTTGTTCATTAGATTTATGTTTTATCATTTTTTGGACTATTCTTCCTTCATTTTGCTTTTTTATATTGCACTTATTGCATAAAAAATTAATATATTTTAAAAAATAATTATAACATTAACTTTAAAATTAAAAAATATAAAAAAATTGGTGTAACCCTCCAGCAGGCAGGAAAGTATGGCTTTTTCAGACATTTGTTTAAAATGTTTAAACAAGTTAAATGTTTAAAATGTAATAATGGTGATTCTAATAAATCATAACATTCAAGTTTTGTTTATTCTATATAATTAAAAAAAATAAACAGGTTTTATTGTAAGATTGCAATGAATTTTACACTTTCTAACAGCAGCAGTTTCACTTGAATGGTGAAAAAATTGATAAGTGAAATTATTTAAAAATAATGATAAGCTTTATAACTTTTTCCCCAAACCTCTGCCTATTTTAAAATTTTTGGGGACTATTCATTTATTAATGAATATATATATATATATTATGATAAATACAAAATATAAATAAATATATTTTGTATTTATTATATATATATATGTTATAAGTACATAATAAATAAGTTGCATTTTTTAATTATATAATTAAAAATATAGAACTTAATATTATTAAAACTGTACTTAGTTTATTAAGTAGATGCCATTAAGCAGTCTTACGTTTATTTATACTATAAAAAGCCGTATAAATAATGCGAAAAACAGTATAAATTAACTTTTTATCATATTGCAAAAGATAAGCCTATGTCGTCTGCGATTTCACTAACGGAAGTATCTGGAATAAGTAATGCTCTGTTTCCTGACCGTTTCTGATTGGTTGAATAGCATTTTCTCAAATACGCATACGTCATTTTCTCCAACTTTCGTGCCGGCAACTATAAACAAAGTAAATTTATCTTATGAAAGCTTTTTTTTTGCATATTTTACGCCCCCTTTCCAATCAGAGAGATTACTAAGGAGGCGGGGCCAGTTCCAACCACAGGCTGCACCCACACCCGTGGAGGGGGGCCGGATGGTGAAGGACGGAGATCACCGGGCCGGGTCCAGTACCCCGAGAAAATCCGGGACCAGACCCGGGTCATCCTGCGTGGCACGCCGACAGCGTTACCACTCGGTCATCCGGCCGTCAATCCACTGTGGTTGAATCATATTAGTGCAATAGTGCGATTCTATCTGAATAATTTTTGTTTTTGTAGCGCATTTTCGTTTCTTCTTCTCCTTGTAGCACAATTTTCTAATTATTGTCTTTTATTTAGACCAGGGATTCCCAACCTTTTTCTTGCATCGACCCCTTTTAAAAGAGTGGTTTTTTTCATCGACCCCTAACATTTTTCTCTATAATATACAGCATACAACATCATCATAACATAAATAATTGTAGATAATAACTTAAATATAGCAGTTAGACTAAGAATATAAACAAAAGTTTTGAAAAATGGTTTTAGATTTATGTTTTATTATTTTTTATTTATTTATTTAAATGTACTACAATCAAATATTGCAGAATGCAAACACTGATTGAAACAATAAGAAAGAACAGTAAAATTATTAAAAGAGATAATTATAATTCAAAAGATACCTCAGAACGTATTTTGGACTATTCTTCTTGAGTTTTGCTTTTTTATATTGCACTTATTGCATAAAAAATTAATATATTTACTTCTCACGAAATAGTAAGATAGTGTCATGATAGCGGTCTCGACGAACTACGAATTTTCGTAGTAACGTATTTTCGTAGAAAAAAGTATTTATATTTATAAAGGATTCGACTAAATTATTTTTATTTATTAATTCAAATAATTGTATTATATACAAGCCTAAACAAACCTATTTTTTTAAACAAATTTCCAGTTTAATAAAATAGTGTTATCAATTTTCAAGAGCATGCGCATTGTAAACAATATACAGTATAATAATTTATCTTCCAAAATACGGCTTATTAATTAATGCTCTCAACGGTTATTTTTTAATTAAAAATATTTAATAAGTTGTCTATTTTTATTATAATTAATTTCAAATTCCCCAATTAATTATTGATTTTATTAATAAAGTTTTTTTTAATCAATGGGATCTTGATCTTGATTATGCCGATCAATCGCCCGATTATATTCGGCTATCGACCCCCAATAGACCCCTTGATCATCATCGACCCCCTGGGGGTCGATACCGATCCGTTGGGAACCCCTGATTTAGACTGTCAAGTGAAGAATGGGATTCAAGAAACTGGGTCTGGACTTCTGAAAAAATCTGAAGATGTAAGACTCAGAAATATCCTTAGATCCTATAGAACAGGGGTGGGCAAACCGCGGCCCTCGAAACTACTTAATGCGGCCCTCCAACTTATAGCTATAATGCCAAAAATTTTATCGATAAATAAATGAATACAAAAAGATTGAAACACTATATTATGCATTTGATATGTCATTACATAAAAGTTACATCTGTAATAATATATACCACAATGTTTATTTGAATTTATATTTTAAAGGGAATTTTAAAAAACAATATATTATTTTATCATTTTTCTCCACTTTTTGTTTTGTGGAGTTAATCGATTTGGCAAGTGAGCGGCTCATTTTATACATCAGTCGGTGAGCGGCGAATCTTCAATTCTCCTATCATAGATCCGCGTGCTGTAGCTCAACTAGAATTGTACCTAACGATTTATTAATTTTATTTCAATTTCAAGCTGCGATGAATTTTTTGTGTTTTAATAAATACTCAGACGGAAATTAATTGGAGCCTCTTCCCGACAATTTCATGAGAAAATCTGGCATCACTGTTATGTAGTATCTTCGTTCCTCTGCTTAGTAGATGACTGTGTTTCTAGAAAGTTCCGGAATTCTTTCAAACTTTTGAATTTGATTTCTAGTTTATATTTCAAAAAGTTATTTATTCAGGTAAACGTGTTTCAAATTTTATTTTAAAAGTTAGTTTTTTTGTAATATTTGACATTAAATTTTCTTAAAATCGGGTGTGTGTTACCATGGAAACGTGTTTAATTTTAAACGTGCAAGTTAATTTGCTTATTGAGTTAAATATAAATAACTTTCCGTATTTCTATAAATGATATCCGGCATTTTTATTTTTATAGAAATGGCCAATACACAAGATGATTTGTTGCAATGTTATAATAGAGGCTGTTGTCAACGTTACGATCCTAATAAAAATAAGGAAGGTAAAAAATTAATTTTTTCCAATATATAATTAACGATTGTAATTTTTAATTAAAACATACTAAAATAAACATACAGGCCGAAGCTTCTTTATTTTGTTTGAGAAACTGGTTTCCCATTGTCAATTTAGTATAAATTTATCAGTTTAAAAATAAATCTTGAATCTCATATTTTACCTATTTTTGGAATCAAATAAAATGTTCAACTTTTAAAACCAACTTGTCCTCAAATAGTTATTTTCTGTTAATTTCTAGTAAGATGTCTTTAAAGAGAAAATTGAATTCCTGGTGCCAAAATTTTAACATTTTGACTATAAATATCTGAATTTTGATTTTCAATATTATGAAAATTTAATTCAAATATAGTATAAAAAGGAGGCTGCAGTTGCTCCTGCATCTCCTGGTTGCATCACTGAAACTAAAGAATATAAAAGTGTATATGGTACCAGGGCTAGCTCAACACACAATCAAATGGAGAGCCCATTCAGGGCACCAAAGGGTGCTGGTGCATTTTATGTTTTATCATCATTATTATTATTATTATAGTAAGAGAGAATTATTTTTTACACACAATTTAAACTGTGATCAGACTGGGCAGTCACCTGTCTGCTCATCATCAAAACTGATGAGGGCACAACAAAAATTTTCACTCGGTGCTAAAAGCTCTAGAGCCAGTTCTGTATGGTACCATATATAAACACAATTACATATTTCAATGTACATTTTAGATGTGTTTGTCATATTATTGAAAAGCAACTGTTGTTTTTGTTCATCCGCATGCATCAGTTAGCCTGATGCATACCATTACTCAACAGATTTTTTCATGAAATTTCATATTTTGGGTTCTTTTATAGAAATCTGTCAATAAAAGTTCATTCTGATCTAAATTGAATTATTACAGGTAAAATTCTGTTATGATAAAATCTGTGGGACCATTGCCTCATTTCATTATAATTGATATTTTGTTAAAATGGAATTTCATATTTTTACCATTTTACTAAATTTACCATTATAAATACTGTACTATATGTACTATATGAATACTGTATGTTACAACTGCATTATGGATTCATTATATCCAGAATTTCATTATAACGGTATTCGTTATAACAGAATTTTATCTGCATAACTATCCCCGGAATATAAATATAAATCTAAGCATTTATATTGATTATTTTCAAACCATGCATTTTATTTATGCAAGGAATGTTATATAGTAATTCAAAACAATATGTCCTGTTCAAGGGACATCTTTGATATCTAATGTAGTAACAATGGATAATGCAGCAGTTATTGTTGAGTAAGTAACTAAAAAGACTGATAGCTATTATAAATACACTCAGACCCACTTTGCATTAGAAATATATTGTTCAAAAACGTGATGCAAACTGAAATAAAAATTTCCATAAGAAACCATTGAAATGTAGAATATTTCAATCTAAAAAACGTGATGCAGACTGAAATGATGCAAACTGAAATAAAAATTTCCATAAGAAACCATTGAAATGTAGAATATTTCAATAAATTTTGATAGGGAATCAGTCATTACTATTTTTAACAAACAAAAAAAAAATTACAAGAAGCATCTGTAGTATATATAGTACACCTATAAATCTGGAGCAAAAACTGAACAATAGTATTTCACTATATTATAAAGCAGTGTTTCTCAATCTTTGGGTTGCAACCCAATATTGGGTCGTGTTAAATTTTTAATGGGTCGTGAAGGAACTGTTAAAATATCAAATTAAAAATATAAAAAAAATAAAGAAATAGACAAAAAAAATGTCTTTTATGTTAATTTCAAAAAATTAATTATGAGATTCTGAATAGTATTAATTTTTAGTATGTTAATATCTAAAATTAATTTTGACATTGTGAATGCAACTTAAGTCTATGTGCACGTATTTGTTCTGCCCATCCCGGCATTCATCGGCACATTCCCCTTCCCAGTTTTGCTAGTTTTGAACTAGTGTATAATTGTTAGTTGTCAGAACAGCAATAAGAATAACTTTGTATGTACATACATTACTGTTTTTTTAAGTAGTCAAAGTGTTCATTTAGTGTGTTAAAATTAATAAGTGTATTTTTTATTTCGTTGAAGTGTATGTTTTTGTGTTGAATTGTAAGAATTACAGTGTATGTTTTTAATTTACAGTTCATTGCTATATTTTGTTGTGTGTGAGTAATACATCAGAGTCAATTGTATACTATAAGCTAATCTGAGTACATACAGTATCGTGTTGATATACTACCTTTTTTTATTTTATATTATAAAATAAACAATTGGGTCGCAGGGTCAAATAGGTTGAAAACCATTGTTATAAAGAATAAAAGATGTATGTAGTGTGTGTATCTCTTCTACTAGCTGCCATATTGATGATGTAATGAGAGTGAAATAACTTTTAGCACTGCAGATTCAATAATTTAAGAAAAAGCAGTGTGTTTAAATAAATACAGTTTTAATTTTAATGTAACTATTTATTTGTAAAATTTTCATTATGCCACATTATATTGTATTTTGTTGCATTAATGGCAATAAGAAAATATCAGGAATGCAACTTTATCAATTTCCTAAATATGGTGAATATCAAGATAAATGGATTTTGTTTGAATTTATATATTATGGCAGTGGAAGTACAGTACTTCTGGTTCTGCAATTTATATGTACTGGTATATTGGGAGTAATAATTGAATCACATAATGTAAGCTGCTGTGTTACCAAATAAAATTGATTCCTGAAAGTTTACAACTCGAAGAAATGTTGTTTTAATTATTTTATGATACATATTCAAGAAAACCCAAACTGAAATGATTCAAACAGGATTAGGTGTATAACACATTTTGTTTTATGTAAAATTTATTAACTGATTTAATGTTTTGTAAGGTTTTTGTAGAATTCATAATTGTCCCTTATTTATAGGACTCTAATGTTAAATTTATATATAAAACTTAGATGTAATAATCGATGCACAAATGAAGATTAAAATTTAATTGTTTAATATTTTCAAAAGTTTGAAAATTAATTTCATGATTGAAAATGATTGAATGTTTTTATTTAAAAATTGATAATATAGATAAGATATATAATTACCAGTACACTAATCACTTGATGCATACCATTGGAAAATGTAATTTTTCTTGATTCTATTGCTTTGGAATTGCTTTAAGTAAATATAGAAAATTCAGCCATGAACAATACGTATGGAAAATTTTGTAATCCTATGTGATAGCATTCATTTTTAAAATTAGAATTTTAATAATTAAGATTGATATAACATAAATTTTGTAATGTGATATCTGAGAAATAGAATTAACTTTCAAACTAAACTTATACAAATTACTCTGCTTATCATATTTTGATTAAAGATACCATATTTATTTTAATCCTGTAGATGCTGAAAAATATTTTCTTTAACAATCTAAAAATTTTGTTGTGTTAGAAAATATATATACAGGGCTTGACAAATTTCAAAAAGTTGAGTAGACAATTGGCTACCACTGCAATGCCTTCAGAAATGAGTTGCGGTTGGCGATTAGTGAGGTGGCGGTTTATAGAGGGAATTTCATGTTTTAACATATAGGAAAGATTTGTTATTTGCTTTCATCAGGCAAATAACGAGGGTGGCGGTTTAATGATTTGTTATTGGCTTTCATCAGGCAAATAACGAGGGTGGCGGTTTATTTGTTGTTGGCTTTCATCAGGCAAATAACGAGGGTGGCGATTTATAGAGGGGCGGCTTAAAGAGGTTTGATTGTATTTGAATTTTGTGCTGGAATTTATGACTACATTAGATATACAGTATGTAACAAAGTACCAGTGCAAAGGAATTCCTCTTTTCTGTTTATACAGTATATATAATATAATACTGTAAATGCCCGAAAATTGATAAATTCTAAATTTTACCGGTATATCCTAGCATTTGCCCCATAGTAAGGTGGCAAAAGGCCGAAAAAATACTTCTAAAAGCTTCCATTTTGGACTTTTACCAAACCATTTCGGTAAATGCCAGCAATTACTAACACCAATTGGTAAAAACCTGAAATAGCGATGTCTGTTTTAACCTGTAATGTGCAGGTCACAATAATAACTGTTATCACAAACATTAAAGACGAAGAGTTTTATTTACTTGGTACTAAGTTGAATAAACTAAAAGCATTGTATATACGAAACCAATTTATTTTGTGCAAAGAATTTTTGAAACATCGAAGAAATCTGAAAGTAAGGAGGAAAAAAGCTTTCTTTAGTTTGTGGACAAGGGTTCAAAGAAATGTACTATGACGGTGTGTTTATGCAAATTAGCCAAGTTACTTTTTAATTCCAATGTCAGTCAGCCTTACTGTAACAAATAAGTTTAATTATAATTGTGATTGATTAATAAAACTTTTATTTTATGAACATTTTTTATAACAAATGTAGTAAAATAAGGCAGTTATGTTTAATGTTATTTTGGACATTGTTTCAAAATTAAATTGACAAAGGCAAATTATTATTATGCATTAGTTTAATAGTGAAAAATATAGAATTTTATCTCATAATACAATCCTGTTTTAATTTCCTTTTTTTATAGTTTTTGAATAAACAATGATAGTTAAAAATATGAACCCAGTAAAACAGATATTATATCAATATATAAATTGAATTTCATAAAATTATCTGATATATCTGTTTTACTGGGGGGTTATTGTTATTATTTTAAAATTCACATGTTTAAAGAATAATTAGAAAAAATCAAACACGAACACACTTAAAAAAGTATAATCACAAACAAACAAAACGGGTTTTTACCATTGATGCTGGTAAATATTGGCATTTACCGAAACTGGTAAAATTTTGAAATGGAAGCGTTTAGAAGCATTTTTTGGAGTTTCATCACTTCACTATGGCAACTGCTACGATTTACCAGTTATTTTAATATTTTAAGTAAAATAGAATTTTTAAGTAGAAAGGAAGGGTCCTCAAATTTGAAGTCACGATCAGGGATTCAAGTTTAATGTGACAAAAATGAACGGAAATATTACAAAAATCATTCGTAATAGCGTGACAATTTACGGATGCCCCTAAATTCTGGAAAGTGGGAATTGGCAAATGGGATTTAAGTGAGATTTCAGTTAATAGAATTCCAGCAAACGTATTTACTCCGTCTTAAGTTCAAATCAAAAATAACAGTTTTTTATCAATCCTTCGAACTACGTGTCTAAGACAATGTTTTCCAAACTGTGGGGGCGTGGAGAATTCGAAAAGATATCATTTTTGAGACAAACAAATAAAAAATAAAATCCAATTGATGTCAAGAAAAAATTAATCAGCAAAAGGGTTATAAATACGTACAAATAATTCATGTACCCAGAAAATTTCTGCTGTAGCTGTTTTAAAGACAAAATATACGGTAGATGTCGTTTAGTGAGTGAAAAAGAATTGTGAATAGCGATATCTTCCATGTCTCCCGATTTGAGAGAATTTGTGCTGAAAAACAAGCCTACCCATTGCATTAAATATTATGTTGCATTAAACCTATATTCTATTTTTCGTTTTTTTGTAAGATCTGTTTAATTGTATTAAAATTATCACACTAATATATATTTATGTATCTATATTCTATTTTTCGTTTTTTTTGTAAGATCTGTTTAATTGTATTAAAATTATCACACTAATATATATTTATGTAAAGAACTTTATTTATACAGAATATGGTATATTGTTTTGTAATATTAAACTGTAAGTATTTATAAAATTATTGTTATGGAATGAGGGGGACGTACCAAGTTTTTATGAAAAAGGGGCGCAGACACAAAGTTTGGAAACCATTAGTCTAAGAGTTTTAGGAGGAGACAAAGTTCCACCGGAACATTCTGCTAATCCATTAAGCATAACGTAAATTTATGAAATATTTTCTGATGAATTTTTAATAATAAAGCAAATGTTGGCATTCCAAGATTTTTATTAGATTAAAATTAGTTGTTTTTATTTATAATTTTAAAAATGATTAACAAGTATTAACACAAGAGAAGATTAAAATTTACCATATAATGCAGAGGTGTCCAACTTTTTGGCTTTCTTGGGCCACATTTGAAGAAAAAAAAATTGTCTCGTTTATAAAATTATTGTTATGGAATGAGGGGGACGTACCAAGTTTTTATGAAAAAGGGGCGCAGACACAAAGTTTGGAAACCATTAGTCTAAGAGTTTTAGGAGGAGACAAAGTTCCACCGGAACATTCTGCTAATCCATTAAGCATAACGTAAATTTACGAAATATTTTCTGATGAATTTTTAATAAAGCAAATGTTGGCATTCCAAGATTTTAACAACTAATTTTAATCTAATAAATCATTTTTAAAATTATAAATAAAAACAAGTATTAACACAAGAGAAGATTAAAATTTACCATATAGTGCAGAGGTGTCCAACCTTTTGGCTTTCTTGGGCCACATTTGAAGAAAAAAAAATTGTCTCGGGCCGCAGATAAAAATACTAATTCTAACGATAGTTATTAAGCGAGAAAGTTAGTAAAAATGTACAATATTTGATATCCACCATGAAAAATAAGCAAAAATGTCGTTAATAATCTCTGACGACTTTTCGTTCATAAATTTTTTTGAAATTATTGAAATAGATATTTTAGAAAATGGAAATAGGAAATGTATGTAAGGTTAATAAGATGTATAATTATCTTACAATTTTAAAAGAACACAACACCAGAGTCAGCTAGGACGCTACACCAACTTAAGTTTATTTTCTTTTTTCAGGAACCCCGCGCTTTCTTCTCCGTTACAATCGTTTTGTTTACATAAAAACCGACCTCTTCCTACAAAAATTTTACAATTTAAAACTATAAAATTTTTATTTTTCTTTATATGTAGATAGATATTTAAATAATAAAAACTTCATTAACTTTATTATTTTTAGTACAAAAATGAAACAATTTTTTTCTTTATTGGTGGGATATTTCTTGATGTTACGGCATTTTTTAAAAATAAAAATAAGCAAATAAAAATCTCAATGTTTTAAGAAACTTTACGATTTTATGTTGGGCTGCGGGTTGGACAGCCCTGCAATACAGTTTGGTAATAAGTAATAATTAGCTTTGAATAAAAAATACTTAAAATACTATTATTGTATTTTTTCGACTACTTTGTGTATGGTTTTATTTGAAATCATTATGATATTGTCCAGAAGTCACTATATAATTTCATTAACTATAGCAGTTAAATTAAGTTCTACAATAACATTGCTCTCTGGCACCGACTCCGTGGACAATCGGGGGTAATTGTCTTCTGCTCATTTGGATACGTTTTGGGTGAAAGTATCTTTGCCCTGAGGCATTTTATGTTTTAAAATAATAGTATTTATGCATATTTATAAACTTTATGCGTGCTTATGCACGCATAAAGTTTATAAATATGTAGATCTGTATTATTCCATCAGAAATGTATATATTATATATATTATATACAAAGTGTAATATCAAAGTGTTATACAAAGTGTAACACCAAAAATGGTGTTTCTTATACAGAAAACACGAAAAATTATGTTGATATTGGTCTGAAAATGTTTGATTTTTGAGTTAAGGTTTATTTTCATTATATTTGATACACAGATTATACCTCTATTAATATTATATCAAGATTAAGTGTTAAAAATGCGACTTGAGACAAGCCTCTGGAGTCTTTTCATTGACTTCTGAATACATACGAATATCCCAGTATTTGCTATCGTCTCACAAACCTGCCACAATCCGCTCACGGAAATTATATTTTCCACTTCAGATGAATAAACTATAGCTTTTAAATGACTACAAAATCAGAAATCCAGGAGATTAAATCACCAAATTAAATGAAAATTATGGTAAACTCTGCGGGAGCTAAGAAACATTTACATTTTAATTTTCTAGATATAATTCAGAAACCAAACATTTCCGGACCCATGTTAGCATAATTTTTCATGCTTTATGAGAGAGACGTTCTTAAAGTTTTGTCCAACATTTTTGTTACACCCTGCATGCACTCAGCCTCGATGGCAGTTATATTACGTTTAAAATGGTGTTTGATGAATTCTCGTGTTTTGTAAAGAAAATTATATAGTGTTCCAAAATAAGTTCAATATATTGTATTATATAAAAATATAATTACGAAATACAGTATTTCTATCTTAATTATCAAAACGTTTTTATCAAAATTTGAAAATGAGATATATTATAAATATATATGCAGTATTGACATTTTTAAACATTAGTTTGTTTTTTTTTTAATTTCCATTTAATTTAAATATCGATTTAAAATTTGATGGATGATATACGTTATACAGTGAGTCTCATGGTTATTCATACAGATTGTCGAATCTTTATTTATCCGCAATAACCATCAGAAATGAATATATTATATATATTATATACAAAGTGTAACACCAAAAATGGTGTTTCTTATACAGAAAACACGAAAAATTATGTTGATATTGGTCTGAAAATGTTTGATTTTTGAGTTAAGGTTTATTTTCATTATATTTGATACACAGATTATACCTCTATTAATATTATATCAAGATTAAGTGTTAAAAATGCGACTTGAGACAAGCCTCTGGAGTCTCTTCATTGACTTCTGAATACATACGAATATCCCAGTATTTGCTATCGTCTCACAAACCTGCCACAATCCGCTCACGGAAATTATATTTTCCACTTCAGATGAATAAACTATAGCTTTTAAATGACTACAAAATCAGAAATCCAGCAGATTAAATCGCCAAATTAAATGAAAATTATGGTAAACTCTGCGGGAGCTAAGAAACATTTACATTTTAATTTTCTAGATATAATTCAGAAACCAAACATTTCCGGACCCATGTTAGCATAATTTTTCATGCTTTATGAGAGAGACGTTCTTAAAGTTTTGTCCAACATTTTTGTTCACCCTGCATGCACTCAGCCTCGATGGTGTTTGATGGATTCTCGTGTTTTGTAAAGAAAATTATATAGTGTTCCAAAATAAGTTCAATATATTGTATTATATAAAAATATAATTACGAAATACAGTATTTCTATCTTAATTATCAAAACGTTTTTATCAAAATTTGAAAATGAGATATATTATAAATATATAAGCAGTATTGACATTTTTAAATAGTTTTTGTTTTTTTTTTAATTTCCATTTAATTTAAATATCGATTTAAAATTTGATGGATGATATACGTTATACATGAGCTAATCAGCTATAATATTTAGGAGCATTTAATTCATATTTTTAATTTACCTAAAGCGAAACGTTGATCAATATCATTTTGAATCGTTTGGTGACGCATCTGTTACGAAGACGACGTTTCGAGATGTAGGTAGAGGAATGTGTTGTTTGGGGTTTCCCGTTAAATGCTGAAAAATCATTCTTTTGTGTTTAAATTTACTCGGTGGTAATCGTGAAGCCCAAGAAGTCGACAGAAATATTAGAAACTGAAAATCGGAATGTAGAGAAGACAGAACTGGTTGGTAAGTAAATTGGAAAAAATGTTTAGGGTGTTGTCTCCCAGCAAAAATCCTATATGAATTATTTTATAAACTATTAATTTGAATCATTTTGTAGTTTAGATTTTTTTCAAATTATTCAAAATAAATTCAATTCTCAATTCTGCATAACATCAAAAATTTTTAAGTAAACTAGAACAGACAAATTTAATCTGTAAAAAAATCTGGGGCTGTTTTATATTTAAATAATTTGATAAATATAGTTCTGATTGTTCTGGAGTTTGAAATATTATTTTATTTAATAATAATGTTCAAAGACTGTAATTGTATAAAAGAAATAGTGTACCTTATATCCATGCTGTAACGTTTTAACACAATTATGCTAATTTATTGCTAAAAAATTACTGTCATTATTTTACATTACTAAATTCTTTAATATTTTATAGTAAATTTTTTATTCAGAATTTTGAAATTTATCTAAACTCTTTATAATTTAATTTTCAATTTTATTATGCCGCAACATATATCATTCTGTAGGTAAGAATGGAAAACAAAGCATATTGACTGCAATATTGATTAGCAGCAATAATTATCATTAAAAGATTACTTGTAAATTTTTCAGTAATAACAAATTAAGATTGTTTTTGCAGGTTACTCTCTTAATTAAATATAAATAAGTGCATAAATATTT
The DNA here is from genome assembly GCA_000484575.1 of Olivierus martensii. Classification (NCBI taxonomy): domain Eukaryota; kingdom Metazoa; phylum Arthropoda; class Arachnida; order Scorpiones; family Buthidae; genus Olivierus; species Olivierus martensii. Next base: position 19,250 of record AYEL01075666.1, read on the forward strand.
TTCAGGAAGAAAAGAATGTTTAATGCATTTGATATGAATTTTATATTCAATATAAAATAAATTTTCAGTTTGCAAAATATATATTGACAGTTTGTCCTGTAGCAAGAATTGAAAATCTAGATGTCATTTAACCTCTACTAAATAATAGTCTTAAAATTGATTAGAATATTTCATTGAATCTATTTACTGTAATAACAATATTTCAAAATCGAGAATAAAATTTAGCTATAGTCAAAAAAAGCAATATACTTTGATAAAAATTTTTTTATGATTTGAATTACTGGAACTAATATTTTATAATGATATGGATTTAAATTTTTCTTTAAATAGAATAAGATTCTTTATGCTAAGTTTTGTTTTCTAAGATTTTCAACTCTATAAAGCAATCTTCATTTCCCAAATAATAATTTCTTTTTTGTATGTAAATATTTTAAAACAATTTAAATTCATTAATTGTTTACTGATGCACATTATCCATAGCCCTATCAACAACATGAAAGCATGGTGATTTGTGTATTCAAGAAGGGAATAGAAAAATTTGCATAAGAAATTTGAAACAACAACAATTTTATTTAAATATGTAAATTATATTCCAGATTATAAAATTTTCCAGTGAATAAACTTTTTAAAAAAACACTGCTTTGTTCAGAAATTTAACAATTAAAATTATGCATATACAATTGATTATTATAATTATCAGAAATTGTTTGTGTTCACACAATCTTGAGTTATCCTAATAAAACTTATGATTTTAAGAATTGAGAAATTATTGAAAAATTTTGATTAAAATCAACATTTTCAAATAATTTCTAATCTGAAACATGATGATAATAATAATAATAATAAACAATTAATAAAATCCATAGTTTTTGGGACTATAGTAATGTGTTATTTTTTTGAAATTTTAAATATCATCATTGATCATCGTTAAATGCTTAATTAATAAAAACTTTAAATGCATTTACTTGTGATAAATACTCACTAAATATAGTTCTTAACAGGATACAATTATTTATTGACAATGCTTTTGTTTGTATTAATGGATATACATCAGCTGCAAAGTAGAGATATTTTCCTTCTTTTTCTTCTGCGTAACTGATGGATCGCACTGAAAGGATCAACCATTTTTGATGATAAATAATTAAATCTTGTTCACGAACTTTGTATTGTGTACTTTAATTAGTATTTTCATTTTATCATCTGGCCATATAGAATAATTGAAATATAAAATTGCGATAAGATTATGTAAAATGTATAATATTTTAAATAGACATTGTTTCATTTTTATTTTGCAATCTGTTTAATTTTAAAATGCAAGTTGCTAATTAAAATTTATAGATCTAGTTTGCTTATTTTCTTGAGAATATTAATTTTGAAAATAATTTGATCATGGAATTTCTTTAAAAACATAGTTTAGAACAAATTTCTGTGCTGCTTTGTTCTAAAAATTACATAGATAGTAATTTAAATCTAAACAAAGAGAACTTTATGATATAAATTTATATTAAATAAAATTTAGACTATGGTAGCAGTTTTTATTGATATTAATTTAAAAATATGTGCAATCCAGATTAAAGCAAATTTTAATCAAGATATTATTGAGAAGTTATTGCATTATTTAACAAAATTACTTGTTATATTTTTTAATGGCAAACTTTTTCTCTAGGGTTCTGCAAATAATTTTTGATTTAAATTAATTTTATTTTGTTGATAGATTATTATTCTAAATCTGTCATATTCAAAATATTTTTGCAACAACTTGATTTTATTCCAGATAACTTGCTTTGCAAATTCATACAGAACACACACAAAATGTAATTCAAGAGAGTTTAATTTCTTGCACATACTGATTGGCAATGCTCATACTATTAATTTAATGCAGTTCCTGATACTGTTTCAGTCTGCTATAATGTATTGTTTATTGGCATATAAGTTTTATTGTAGCTGATTATTAATGATGGAAGTGCTGTTATTGAGTCCATTTTAGAAGAAATATGAGCAGTGATTTGATTTTGGTTGCAGAAGATATTAAATTTGGAGAATTTATTTATTGAATACAGGCTCCATATGTTAACTGTTTATTGCACAATAACTGAAATATGTAATTATTTCAAAAAAGAAATATGTAGTGGTGAGAAATTAGGAAGACTGTTAATATCCATAACTAAATTGTTGAAAAGATGGTAGCATTTTTCTTTATCATAATCATATCAGTCATATTTCATTTTGCACAATATTCTAAATTTTTGAAAAGTGTATGCACTGTTTCCAAAAGAATTGTCAACACAGTGTAGAACTAAATAACTAGAAATTTTACAAAAATTTGGTATGTTATTTTTAATAGAGAAATTAATATTTGCAGTGAATTCTGATTTTAAATCAGGTATGTTCAAACTAGGATTACAAAAAGTTCTAGGAATTAAAAATAAAATATGCTGAAGAAATTTTTAGCAACAATATTTTAGAAATATATACACAAAAAAATTATGCATTTTAATATCTAGAAGTAATTTGAAGATCAATTCATCTTACAATAAAATAATGTAATTTTTTAAAATTTTAACTCAATTTTCTAGAGTTTTTAATGAATGATTTATTAAAATTAAAGCCTTTAAGAATTATGGATAAATTTAAGACTAGTATTTGAAGAAAATTTTATAACAAATGATATCATCATTATAGCTTAATTTATTAATTCAAAACAGGTTAAATTCAAAAATCACTTCTGCACTTAGACTGGAAATTCAAACTTGAATGTCAACATATAAACTAAATAGGTAATATAGTGAATTGGGGGAAGATAACCAAGTTTTTGTTTCTGACCCTAAAACTTGCATTAAATGTGAATATTTTCATTTCATATTTCAACTTATAATGGGCTTGAAACTAACAAGGGTTTTGCACATATGAAGAAATGAAAAGCATTGAAATAACAATTGCTTAATAATGTAAACATTTTTAAAAAATTATGAATTTATCACTTTCATTTCAAATAATCAGGGTAAAAAATAAGGATAAAATGCAATAATACAATAGTGGCCAACCTTTTTAGGTTTGAAGGTACTTTTCATTTCAGAAATCACTAGTACTAGTCTATGTTATGCTCTTTATCTGGGATATTAATACAAGATGCAATTGGATTGTAATCAGAAGTTTAATATCTACATATTTACAGGAAGTACAGATTGTGGTAGAGTCATGTATCGAATGACATGGTGCCAAGACAAGAAATGGTCTTGCTACTACAGTGAGGCACTTTTATACACATGGAAATCTTATGGATGTTGCCACTTCAGAGGTACATAAACATATTATCATTAGTGTTGCCATTTCAGCATAAAATAATCATGACAGTCTACTTTACAAACTATAGTATAATCTATAGACCACCAGTGATTTCAAACAACAACAACAATTTTCGATACAGAAAATATGATAAACCATTGCGTGCTACCTCTCATAGCTTGCCAGTTAGTATGATGGCCACCCCTGCAATAATACATACTATAATAATGTTTTTTGGAATTTTTTTAACACAAAGTAAAGTAGCAGTGACTTTCTCCTACCCAAGAACTGATTGCAAAAAACATTTATTGCAAACATTGCAAAAAATTTAAACACATTGCAAAAAATTTTAACATTGAAATTAAGAGCAAATGAGTTTTTATTTTATAAATTTCCATCTAACAAAGTTTTCAAGGTCTCCATTATCTTCATAAATCGAGAGAAATCTGTGTATCAAAGTTTTTCTTATATGATAAATTGGCAATAGAATTATGATTTGAACTTCTATTCACTACAATATTTTATCAACAGTGTCATTTTAACTCTGATATTGGCTATTTACAGTAGTGTCAACTTTTAATTTTTGTCATAGGACAAAAGTTATCAATATTTAAATATTTATACAGCGAATAGAATTATGATTTGAACTTCTATTCACTACAATATTTTATCAACACTGTCATTTTAACTCTGATATTGGCTATTTACAGTAATGTCAACTTTTAATTTTTGTCATAGGACAAAAGTTATCAATATTTAAATATTTATACAGTTTTTCATGAAAAATTATGCAAAAATGAATGATAATTTTGATATTCAATGATTAATTTGCATTTATGATAATTTTTGCATTGTTAAATATAAAATAAAATGAGATGAAAAGATACTTTTGCCTTCCATGTTTCAAATTTCTTTAGGTGACTGCCCTTATTTTTCCAATAGAGTTAGCAATTATGGCTGATTATGAGAAATTTTACTGTTTCCTATGCATCATTAGATGGGGGAAGTGGTGTCCATGTTTCAAATTTCTTTAGGTGACTGCCCTTATTTTTCCAATTAGCATTTATGGCTGATTATGAGAAATTTTACTGTTTCCTATGCATCATTAGATGGGGGAAGTGGTTACTGTACTTAGTGTGCAACACAGTAGTTCAGTATGGAATGTATAATGCCTCATTAGAAGGCTTCCAAAAGTGTTGATTAGACAATTGGAAAATGAAATATTTCAAAAGCTGATGCCAATTAAAGCAAATTTTTAAAAAATTGAGAGAATTGAACAATGCAATAAATCAGATGTTGGATTATCTGTTCACTGCCAAACTATTTACAAAGACTTTTTTATTGGAGAAAGGATGTCTCATATGTAGATCCTCAAATCTGTTAGTGGAATAGTATATATTTTTTTCTTAATTCTTTTAGATAAGAAGAATTGTAATGCTGCCATCACATACCAATTTATAGTAACTTCAGTGCAAGAGGAGTGCAAAATAAGAGTATTAACTCAATGATAGCATAGTTGAAAAACAGTGTATTGAAACTGAGAGATTATGTAGAAAAATGATGTAAACATATAAAATTGAAACTTAATTTTAAAATTCCTTTACTTTTTGACTTTTGTAATATAAAACTGCATTTCTTGCTCATGAATTAACTTCATAAAACCCATATGTTTATAATAAAATATAATTCCAGAATATAGAATGTTATTTAATAACTATGATTGCAAATTTTGTTGTTTCACCTTGCTCATGAATTAACTTCATAAAACCCATATGTTTATAATAAGATATAATTCCAGAATATAGAATGTTATTTAATAACTATGATTGCAAATTTTGTTGTTTCATAATAGAAAATAGAACATGCAGAATAAAATTAAAAAATAACAATTTATTTTTGCAGATTGAGACATTATCTATTATAATTTATCTTTATTGATTGTATCAGCAGTTTTTTATATTTGAATCTCTAAGTATCTGATTCTGATACAAAATGTGTTGATGGAAGTTTTCCATTTTGAAATTCTGTAATATAGTAAATGCTACATAGATTTACAATACATTTTCTGAGATTATTTTGCTTGAAATAGTTTTAAAAATTTTTATACAATTTTAAAAAATTCAAAAATTTCAACTGGAATGTTTGGATGAAAATTTGCTATTTGGATGTTCATAAATGACTACCAATATTAATTACCTTAGTAGTTTGTAAAAATGATTTGCATCAAATTTCTTAAATCTCATTTATATTTGACACTTTCAACAACTATATTTTAGCAGTTAAAAATTCACTGTATAAAAATGCATACAATAATTAATTGAAATACAAAATCTTATAATACAGTGCAACCTTAAAACTAACTAAAATTAATGGTATGCTAAAGTTGATTGTTAAATTTTCAAGAATTTTGTGAACTAATTAACATGACAATGATTATATACAAATGGATATCTCTATATTTTTCTTTTGAAGTGACACACTCCATTTGCTGTGTGCCTATTTGACAGTTAAATTGTAAAACAAAAATTGCTATGAACTGTTGAGCAGCATTTGAATTACAGTAAGCTTTTATATAGTTACTGAGTAAATCAGTGTTTATAAGTTTCAAGTAAATTGAAGGTTGCAACACTGACAGAGATCATAATCACAACCAGAGATTGGCTAAAAACATAGCTATTGTATGAAATTTATTATTGAAAATTTTGTGCTTCACTTTTGTAAATCAGTAAAATTTATAAGCATAAATTTTTGTTTTTTTTTTTTTTTTTTTTTTTTTTTTTTTTTTTTTTTTTTTTTTTTTAATTTCCAGCAAGCCAGCTTTTAAAAATTTATTAGCTGATTATATAATGCAAGACTGAAATTTGCAGGTATTATTAAATTTTAAATGAAATAAAATGTCAAGAAATTTTTGAGTATTGGCCAAAATGATAGACTAAGATTCTGAAAGAGCTTCAAAGTAGTTAAATATTTTTCAGCTTTGGGCATTATAACACATTATAATCAATTGATTAAAACAATAAGTTTGACATAAACAAAATGTAATAAAAGATATCAAGATATTTCAGTTTCAAACATTAATATCTTTTAGTAATAAAAATTTTTTCAATTTTGCAGCAGAGTTCCAAAGAATATATAATATAATGAAGATATTTGTTACTCAAGAAACTTAACTACTATTTAATAAAATAAAAAAATTTCATCAGACACTATTTTGGTCTTATTCCTCATCATATACTACTTTAGTATCAATAGTTTGGTCAAGGGTTTTTCAAGATTCTATGTAAAATTAAAAAAAAATGAAGATAAAGATGGCATTTTAAGCAGTTATAATGTATAATATAGATCAGCCATTCTCAACCTGCGGCCTGGAACGCACAGTTGTGAATTTAATGAAAGCATGGAATTCTTCTCCGACAACCAAAAATAAAAATTCTGATGTTAAAAAATTTTTTAAATCTGGAAAAATTAGAATTTTCCTAATTTGCTAGATCCTTCTCAATGGATAAAATTTTACAAGTCATAAGTCAGTTTGGAAAACACTGACCTATGGCATTCATGAATTGAGAAGTCGAGTCTTTTGTAGACGATTTTTTAGAAAGCAGATTTTTTTCATGTGACACCAACCGGTTGCTGATTGCTGATATAGCATGTTGCAGCCTGCTTAATGTAGCAAATGTATGCAGCCCACTTAATGTAGCAAACAAATGTATGCAGCCTGAGGGAAAAAAAGTTGAGAACTACTGATATAGATATTTCACATTTTCTATATGTAATGTATATAGGCCCATCAAGACTACATTTGAGTTATACTATAACTTAAGAACTGCAAATTACATTAAAATATAACTGTGTCAAAAATCTGTAATGAATAACAGCTCAGTTTTGTTTTATAGTAATATATTATTGTAAATTTTGATATTTAATGACTATCAGTAATAAATATTTATTCTTCAGGTGTTTCTTGATGGGAAATAATCTATGATTTGACCATCAAAAGCAGATATATTTTTTTCATAAAACTATCATGAATTGTCAAGTTTTAAAATAATCTCTAAAAGAATAGATATTTCTAAAATTATTTCAATTTGTGATCTTTAATTTTAGCAGATGGTAATGTATTTTGTTGTGTTATAGATATCATTATTTAAGTTTATCTTTTCTTATTTAAATCAATATATGGTTTAAATAAGAATTTTAAATAGATATAGCAAATCTACATTAAATAATGTTTGGTCAAAGATTGTTCAATATTACATAAAATTAAAGTGACCAGACGTCCCAGATTTGAGTTGTTTGTCCCACAATGAAAACTGTCCCAGATATATAAAGTTTTTAACATTTTTGCAATGATATAAAGTTGCCGTTTCCTCTACTTCATATTATATAATGCTATTATTATTAACTGGCAATAAATGTTTTTACTTGTATATAACAAGTATTGAAGATAATAAAAATACTAATATGAAGGTTGTTACAGAAATAATCAATTTAAAATTCAAATTAAAAGAAAAAACACAGCCGAATATAAAAACATTGAAAGCAATAATAAAAGTAGGTGCAATTTTTCGAATTCCTGTGAAGAATTTTATAAGAATAATTCAAGTAATGAAGATTTATTAAAAATTTCACTCTGAGAAAAAATACATATAATGTAATTATTTATTTAATAATAATCGTTTTATTGATGGTTGTATCTATATAGTAATTTTTAATATTTCTTGTATTGAGAATGTTATTTTCTGTGTAGTTAATTTTTTTTATGAAAAGAATGTATTTTTAATTTTTTTATTAATTTATCAGAATTATGTGTTTTTTGTAATTTTTATATTAATAAATGAATATAAAAATAAATCCAAGACATTTTAATGATGCACAACCATTGATACACTCAACTAAATAAACTAAAAAAATGGTGTCCTCATGAATATGTTAAATATGTTTTTTTTTATTCGACCACAACGTCCCACATTCCAACATAAAACATCTGGTCACTCTATGTAAAATCAAAAAATTGAAGATAAAGATTGGTAATATCTGCTTAAATGTCATCTATAGCATGCACAGGGCAATCAAGAATCATTATACATTTGAATGATATAAAATCTGAATAGAAGTAATGTGAAACTACAACATGTTTAACTTTTTATATTCTGATGTTTTTTTTAATCGACCACAACGTCCCACATTCCAACATAAAACATCTGGTCACTTTATGTAAAATCAAAAAATTGAAGATAAAGATTGGTAATATCTGCTTAAATGTCATCTATAGTATGCACAGGGCAATCAAGAATCATTATACATTTGAATGATATTATAAAATCTGAATAGAAGTAATGTGAAACTACAACATGTTTAACTTTTTATATTCTGATGATAAACATAGACCTCCCTTGTGAAGTAGTCAATATTTATAAAATATCATCGCTAATCAAAAATCAAACAACTAACTGCTACAATATTTGCATGACAAGCAAGAAATTTCAAAATTGTATCTGGTAATAAAAATGACTCTTGACTTACATTTGGTGCAAATTTGCCTTTACATCTTGTTAGTGTTTGTGTACTTTAATCATATCTCTAACTTTTTGCACCATATAGTTGCTTATATTCAGTGTTAATGCACTGCAAAATGTGCTGAGATCTGTAGCATATGCACTGTAAAACTTAAATTATATTTAACATTTTTGTCCAGTGTTGGCATTGGATATGTGCACTTGCACTTTCAATTTATACTTACAAATAACAGAAGGTAGATTCAGTATGTTAAAAAACATTCTTTTCTGTCTGATAAAGGCCAGAATGCTTAATTTTTTTTTTTTTCATGAAATTCCAAATATACCATAATTCTTTCTAAAATATTATTTGCAAATATTTTTATAATTTCTATATGCTTGTCCAAAGACTGTTTTTTTCAAATATTGATTTTAAATTTATCTGTAATTCTTAAAAGCTTTGATAAATTATTTGGTAAAAAATTTTTTTCTGGAAGTTACATTTAAATAATAGTATTTATCTTTTACAAATTGATGATTATGGATTTAAAAAATAATTCATTTATTTAAAAGATTACATTTATTAGTCTTACTCTCTTTTTCTATTAAAAAATGCTATCATCAGTGTTCAAATTTGCATATTGATAGAATATGTTAAAAATTAGATCTGAATAATGTATAATCATTATTTTATAAATTATTGCATTAGTTTTTTAAAATACAATAAGTAGATTACAGATACTATTATATCACTACTACAGTATGTCAAGCAGATTTTATTTTTGTTTTAACAATATAAAGTCAATGGTTACAATAGTAAACCTGATATGAAAATATGAATAAGGAGATAAAGAAAATAAATGTAAAAAAGTCAAAAATAATCAACTGTAAACTAGTTATTAAAAAATTAGCTCAAGATTGCAGAAGTTAAAACACTGACTTTTGCAATTTTGTGCTATTTTTAAATAACTAGTTTTACAGTTGTACAAAATTGGAAGAATGCAAAGAATTGTAAAAAAATAATTAAATTTATATTCGTTATATTGGCAATAAAAAAATATGAATAAGGGAATTTTTTCCTCCCAAAAATATGAAGATTTTGTATGCAAGAAATTTTTAAGATGAGCATTGGAGATTATAAATTTTAGAACAAAATATAATTATTGTATTGAATTGTGAAAAAAACCCATATCATCTATCAGAATAAAAAATTATCTTTAAAAATCAAAAAACTGATACACATTAACACATTTCATTAATGCAAAACTTATAAAAATACATGCAGTCCTCAACTTACGTAAATGGATTGTTTTGTAAAACCCTATGTAAATCAAATCTACATATATCGAAGGATGTGTTATACTGTACTAGTAGGTCAGACTTGACATTAAAAATAGTTACATTAAAGAGTAAGCATATAAGTTTCATAGTAAAGCAGTTGCTTACCATCTTGGAAGATCCAGATTCAATTTGGAGTCCCAATTTCCAATTTTTTTAGGGAAGACCAAGTGTAGGCCCCTCCTGAAACTAAAACTTTTTATATAGATTGGTATATGTAGATCCATGTGTAAGTCAGAGATTGCCTGTATTTGTAAATCGAGAGAGATTAATTAAGAGATAATTTTAATTTTTTTATATAATTCATATTCTAAGAAAACAGCACAGCATAGAAATTCATGCTTCTGAAATAATTACAGTAGAAATTATTATACTGTGTATAATATAAACAATTTGGTAATTTTTTTGTCAATAATTCAAGTACTTGTGCATGCATATACCTACAGTAGCTCCCTTTTACTTAAAAATGTTTTTTCTGATTTTATGCAAAAATAAAAAATAGCAGAAAATAAGAATTATAATACTTCATACTGGTATTTTTTTTATACATTCTTTTATTTCTAAATAGAACTTAAAATAACTGGATATATTTGATAATGGTCTTAAAAACTGATCTGCCATCTCTATTTTCCTGATACGTAAAAAATATCAAAGGAATATTTCATTAATTAACTTCATGTGCTGCAATTTTTGGTTATAACTCATCAATAAATTTCTCAAATTATTAATCCCAATATTTTTAGTCTTACATTTTATAACAAACATATCTAATTTTAAATCGTATCTCCGAATATGTCACATTACAATCTTAATTATCCAAAAAATATACAGTGGTACCTTGGTTAACGACTGCCTCGGATAACGACGTACTTGGTTAACGATGAGTGGTTGTAAGAAAAATGTTTTGATTAACGACTCCTTGTGAACTTCCGACAAAATATCGCATCACGTGATTCGTTAGCTCAGTTGTTAATTGTTATTTTTTTATCATAATCAATTCAAATCCGACAATATCATTATTAAAATTTTTTTATCACAATCAATTCAAATCCAACAATATCATTATTAAAATAATAAAATAATCGCAATCAATTCAAATCCGACAATATCATTATTAAAATTAATAAAATTATAATCATATAAAAACAATTAAGTAAATCATAATTAACATATTATAATGATAAATTATTTAATTAATTTAAGTAAATGATAATTAACATATAGTAATGAAAACAAATTATTTAACCTAGATTAAAAATAGACGTGCAACAGTTCACTAGTTTTTAGTTTCTTAAAAATGATTTCTAGACGATTAAAAAGTAGACAATTGCAACAGTTCACTAGTTTTTAGTTTCTGAAAGATGATTTCTAGACGATTATTATTTTAAATTCTGCCAACAAAGTAATTCTATTGTTTGTTCGTCTTATATATTACTTGACACCTGCAAGTGGTGTGATGTTGCAGTTTCAGATTCCATTAGAAGAAAAAAACGTCTGTCCGAGATCCTACAGACGTCGCAGTTTTGGATTCCATTAGAAGAAAAAAAAGTCTGTCTAAGATCCTACAGTTCATATCAATTTTGGATTCCATTAGAAGAAAAAATGTCTGTCCGAGATCCTACATTTGTGTTATATATTACTTCATACCTGCAAGTGGTGTGACGTCACAGTTTCGGATTCCATTAGAAGAACTTGATACCTGCGAGTGGTGTGACGTCGCAGTTTCGGATTCCATTAGAAGAAGAACAAAATTCTGTCCGAGATCCTACAGTTTATATAGACAATAAATCGGCGAATACGTGTCACTGTTCAGTAGCCATTAAAAGGCAAAATCAAATCTTTTCTGTATAATAATCGTTGAATCTATAAGCTGCTAATCAGTGTTTACGGTTCGTTTGTCAAAAAACTTCAAAGTGAGCCCAATTGTCCTTCTGGGGAAAATTGATAATTAAAACTGTTTTCGTGAACAATTCATTTCATTAATGTTAATTTTTTTTTCCATATTTTTAGGACATTTTAAGTGAGTTTTATCTGTATTTATAAAATTACTATGGTTGTGGGAAGGAGCCGGAACGAATTAATCAATTTTCAATTAAATCTTATGGGGAATCGCGTCTTGGATAACGACGGTAATCCTGGAACGGATTGCCGTTGTTAACCAAGGTACCACTGTTAAAAAAAATTGGCTAAAAAACGTATTTTTAGTTAGAGATATAAAACTATTTTTACAGCATAAAATCATAAATTTTACATCTCTTACGTCATTCATTTATTGTCACAAATCTATATCTTCCCCTAATAGTGTGACGTAGTTTATGGATGGTCCTGTATTGATCCGTAGTAATCTTAAACTAACATATGGAATATATGATTTATTAGATCACTACGCTCTCACTGCCCAGTAATATCTTTGAATTAATTTATAGATTTTTATGATAAAATGTGGCAGATGATCACGATGCCGCTCTTTTAATCTCTTAGTTTCAACTATTTAAAATTGGGGACGTTCAAACCTCTGAGATAAATCCTCTTAACTTCTTAACTGCTACATTTGATTTTTAATGAAATTTAGCAGTTATCTCATTAAAATAATTTTTATGACAGATTTTTACTCTCGCATCTTTAATCAAAATATGACGGATATTATTTAGTTGGTTCCGGAACTGGATGTTTATCTCTCTCTTCCTTTATATAAATTGCCTTTTTTATAATACTAATCTATTAGTATATAGCACGTTTTAATATATATACAGTATATATATCAATATTAAAACTTTTGTTTATTATAACTTTTTTATTGAGAGAATTAAAAGTCGAAATCATTAAACATCCCTTAAAAATTTATTATAATTCAAAACGGGCAAAAAATTTGTTTTATCGATCAAGCAACGGTAGAATATTTAGAAGTGTGTATAATAATGAGAGCACACTACTGTGCAGGGCTGTCTGTTGCATATTAAGAAATATATATTGATACATTATTTCATTAATTAGAATATGATTATTTACATTAACACTTAATTAAAATATAATCGAGAGTATTCTCAATAAAAATAATATGAAATTATTTTAATTTTCTGCAACCCCAGTCGCATTAAAAGTATAACTTGTTTTAATTTTATTTAATATACTTTATAATATATAATAATAAATACAGGATAATAATCTAAATTATTTATAAAATAAATAATGTAACGTTTCTTAACCTGCGGTCTGCAGATGTCCATGCTACCTGTGCAGAGTTCGCGATTGTCCCTAGCAGAATTATTTTTCCGTTTAAGAAATGCAAAAATTGACCTCGGAATTCAACTTTCAAAAATAAAACCAAACGTTGAAAAACTAATCGCTGAGATGCTTTATCAACCTTCTCATTAAAATTTAAATTTACATATAGTTTTGAGGATCAAATTGTAAGATCTTGGATCCTAACGAATTCGCAGCTTTTGCTATATTCAGTGGAGAGGATTGCAGAAATCATAAGGTTAAGAACCATGGAATTAATGAATTTTTGTTTATAATAGTGTTTAAATTTCAATTCTATTTTCTATAATGAATTGTTTTGAATTTTGAGTTTATTCTGCTTAATTATATTATTAATTTAATATAGTATATACAAAATGTCAATGTAAAAATTAATCTATAGAGTATAAAAGCACATTTGTATCTAAAATTTTCATGGAAAATTAAAAAGTTCTCAATTAATGGAATGCATGATTAAATAATTTTTTATATGTATGACTAAATAATTTTTATTTTGCATTTAAAAATTATTAAATTTATAAAAGTTTTAAAGAAACTTAAAATATATTATTATTCAAAATAATTTTATGCTATTTGCTCAGATCAGCTGCCATAGCCATTCGTGAGTCACGGTTTTGGCTAATGGAGTTACGTCATCATACGTGACTCCACCCACCTGGTATTAAAGAGAATTTACAATACAGTATTAGCTTCGTAAAAGTCATGTTCATTTTTCAGCTTTTATATAATAATAATAATAATCGCTATTTGATATATCGATATTTTACTTTCTTATTATATTTATTAAAGTTTGAATGACTTATTTTCTTAAAATATAATAAGTGAGATTGATATTTCAACCCTTGTTTTATCAATGAAAGTTGTATTGTATATGTAAAAAGATAAAAATCGTTGCTATTATCTTAAGTTTTTGATATGATATTACTATTAAATAAATTATAACATGATTTTCCTGATTTTTATGATATATTCTTGTACTAAAAAAATGTTATAAATCGAAAAATTCTAATTCGAAAATTTAATCGTATTCAATTTTAAATTTTTATTTTGAAAATTTATTTAGACATCTTATATATGACAATTTTTAAAATAATACTTAAGACTACATTTTGATATATCAGATCTTATGAATTTTTAAAATTATTATTATTATATGAATTTTATATTTTTTTAAAATTCTGAATGAGATCATTAACGATATGTAAACGGAATTGAAATTTGATGCTAAAGTGAATTTAAACTGAATTTAATTAAATATTTTGGGACTAAGTACAGATACAATATTATATATATAAGCTATTGCTAACATATGAATATGTTAATAGTATATATAGTTTCAAATTTGACCCTAAATAGTATATTTAATTTCATATTTGAAACTAAATATAGTATTTAGGGTCATATTTGAAACTATATATACTATTAACATATTCATATGTTAGCAATAGCTTATATATTGATATATAATATTTTATCTGTACTTAGTCCCAAAATATGGAATTAAATTCAGTTTAAAACAAGTTCATTATATACTATACTATATTACGAATATGATCATTATGTTGCTATATCACTGCAATCAGACTATTTTAATTATATTTGGTCATAATCAGTCTTATCTAATTTTTATGAAATTTATTTATTTTAAAGATAGATTTTTATTATTGTATTTGCTCTTTTAAGTTATCTAATGGTACGAGTATTTTATTTGTATATAATGCATTCGATTATAACCTTGTATTATAACACTAATGTAATGAGAACATTGAGACAAAGATGATTAATAATTTTTCTATTTGAGACTTTCTATGGATGTTCTTGCATGATGATCTTAAACTAAATACTGCATATGTAATTAAATAAATAATTTCTAATAATGTTGTTTAAAAAATCGAAAGATATAAAACTAGAAATTAGTACAATAATTTAAAATTATAAATACAAGGTTTCCTTACTTAACGAGTTCATTATACCATTAAATGCCATTATGTGAAATGATTTATGAATATTAACATCTTTTATGAACAGTAATTTCAATATACAACGATTCTCAGATAGTAATAAAATTTGCATATGAAAAATGCCTATATAATTTAAAATTTTGATACATATATAATTTAAGATTCATAAAGACGATTATTCCGTATATTTAAATAAAATATACTCAAAAATCAGTTTCTTATAAGAGTATTTGACTATAATTATATTATAGTGGAGCATCCAGAGATCTGTCACATTGCATTTTCCCAAAATGAAATTTTTGGTTGACTTTATATGAATTAATAATCTAGCTTTTATGCAATTACTTTAAATAAATATCATTTATTTATATACAATGCATAATATAAATTATATAATATCATTTTTTTTTTCATTTTTCGAATTGATATAATTTTTTCCCCTCAATTTCTAGAAATGTTCTAAAAATATTTTCTGATTATATACAATAGGAAATAAGTTGTAAACTTTTAGAAAAAAACAAATTATATTCATATTTGACTAAGCATCATTATTATAATTCCCAGAAGCAATTTTGTTTTTGTCAAAGATCAATATTATTTAGGTCAATAGTCTTAGAACAATTTCTAATGATAAATAAAATAGAAGAAAATTATGTACGAGTTGAGTAATAATCTACAGCTACTGATGTCTTTTTGACCCTATTTTTAATTTAAAGTTTTCATTATCTTTCGAAAGTCTAACGTAATGTATTATTATTATTATTATTATGTTAGTACTTATTTATTTTAATTAAAATAACAGTAATTTTAAATAAAATTTTTCTTTAATCTTTCTATTAGATAAACGCATTTATGTTTTCTGAAAATAAAGTAAAATTGTATTATGAACTGTGTTGAAATAAAATTAATGGCTTCTAATTTCAGATTTCCCCCTCTGTGTAACTGGCACTAGTATTTTTTTTTCTGTTATGTTTTTTTGATTTCATAGTTTTAAAAATCTAAATTGTACTCAGACCAGTTCTTTAATTTTGCATTTAAAAAAATTGAATAAATAGTATTAAAATTATAATTCAATAATAATGAGAATCATTCTGATTTAAAATGTTTATCCAAATAATAATTTAAAATGATTTATTATACTTTAAAAATCTTAAAGAAGCAATGTTTCTATTTAGGAAATTTTTTGTTAGTGTAATCAATGATTTCTTTGTACACATATATTTTTCCATATATTATACTCAAGTCTGTACAGTAATGTTCACATATGTAATGTACCGAAAGTTGTCTTAATTAATAAAGCTTATTATTCAACTAGCTATCTATCTACTGTATATCATTTGTATTGTATTCATGTTTTCCGCCTTATTATTTTTCATTTTCCAATTTTTAAAATTAAAATATATTTTTTTACACAGCACTGAATGACTGAAATGAATTTTTTTCTAAAAAAATTACGCGTTTTTTAATAATAATAGTATAAGGTGATTATATTTTTATTCTGAAAATTGCAGCTAATTAAACAGCTGCATGATGGAATTTTTTGTATATATTTTTGTTGGTTTTAATAAATCATTTCCTTGATCTGAAACTCTAAAATATTTACAGTGAAACCCCGATTTTGAAACTTTTCGGGGACCGGCCCGAAAAATCGGAACGGGGAAACAAACGTAGGAAGAGGGAAAGTTTTACATTGCATGTACAGGAAAATGCTCGGACTCCTGAAACAAAATTTTACATTGCAAGTATAGGAAAATGCTCAGACTTCCGAAAATAGACATTAAAGCGGGAAAGTCAAGGGAAAGTTTTACATTGCATGTATAAGAAAATGCTCGGACTTCCGAAAATAGACGTTTAAAGCGGGAAAGTCGTACGATACGGGAACGCACGCGAGGGTTTCACTGTATTTTATAATTTTTTGTATCTGCGTGGTAGTTCCCATTATCAACATAATCAACGAAGTTCACATAATCAGGAGTCATTAACCAAAGCGTGCGTCGTTAACCAAGACAGGTTTATGAAAATTAAATAGACTAAAATGATAAATTTATTTTCGACAATCTTAGATATGACAAACACTATGTTAATATGTCTAAACGAAATCATTCTGTGCTATATTCTAAATATGATAAAATTAGAGTAGATGATTCACGATTTGCACTATGTAAATGACAGCTGCAGACGAGAAGCTCAGGGTGACATGGAACGTATGTCGAAAAATTAACTGTAAGCGCACGCCACGCGTATCGAGCATTTTAATGTTGGTGGTATATGCCTGGCGGGAAAGACTGGCACCAGTTGTATGTATATTCGACTGATAAGGACAAAGATTGGCGCCAACTTTGTAACTGCGAATCAATAGATTGTTTTTAATAATTTAAAGATAATTGTTTGGGGCGTAATTTTTTTAATAAAAATATTATGCACCAATCAATATCTGTATTTGGTACTTTGATTTATTCTTACACGATATTCAAATTTAAAATGCGATTTAAATTTGTTCGTTTTAATATAAAAAAGAAATATTGATCTATCTGTATGGAGATTTAAACTGGAACATTAACCCGTAAATTCATTTAGTTTATTCTAATTGCTATAATTAGGCTACTGTGATATGAGTAAGATCTGTCATCAAAAATTATTCAGTCTATTCACTTATTTATTATTATTATTATTATTATTATTATTACAAAATATACTACAGTTAAATTCTTTTATAAAATAACCAAACTTAATTGGAAAATTATTATACTATTTAACTTTATAATAAAATTATAAATCGATATTATAAAATAGCCTTAAGTCATACGAAATCGAAGTTTAACTAAAATCTCGATAATCCGACTTATGTATATGGAATTGAAGAGTAATCGGATAATCAAAAATCTCCGATAACGCTGGATCTAGTAAAATGCATCTCAAATTAATTGGAATTCAGTACAAATACAAAATTCTATTTATGACAAATATTCTACGAAATACTTTTATGTGAAGAAAGATGTGTCTGCCAAGTATATTAAACTGCTTTATTAAATGATGCATAATATAATTTGTCTGCCTTTTTCTAACCTTTTTAAACATTCAAGTTTTCGTTTAATTGAAGGAACCACATTTTTCTGTTTTATTCGCCATATTCAAAACAACGCTATTTCCTTTAAAGTTTAATAAAAATCATTGGAACAAAATTATGTCGGAAATGCGGAATGTCAACTAAAGATCAGATAATTCAGACTTCATAATAGGGTATTAAGTTTGTCTGTGGTAATGCATATTACTAAAAATGAAGAAAAAAAAAAAATTCTAAATTTCTGGATAATCAAATTAAAGTAAGTGAAATTTGAGCTAGAATTCGTCAACAGAACTTTTAAGGTATACAATATTTTGTACTAACTAAGTCACATGGCTCTACCCAATCATTTGATGCATAATTTCCTCATATTTGCATATACAAATAATCATTTTTACTGTAATGTTATGTATTGATATATACGTGACCTCATGATGATGTCACATATCGAATGATGTCATTTTCGAGACCGCATGACCTATCCTAGAACTATTACTCTAAATCTTACTAGCATTCCAATCTTACTTCCCACTCAGTTGAAGACAGCAATCTCCAAATTAGAACAAAAAGTTGAAAGATAAACATTTACAGTATATTCGTTATGACTCCCAAATTTGTTAATCCCAATGAATTTTAGCCAAGTTTAGCATTACAATGTCCATGGCCATCCTGGAAATGCTTTCGATTTTTCAAGGCCCCCAGCCCTATTTTGTGGGGACTTACGATTACTATAGACACTGCTTTTTAATATTAAATTATGTAGCCCACTTTATATCAGAGATATCGTAATAAGATTTTTTTTATTAGATAACTTTGGATATAATCATGCCAATTTGAAAAATAAATTCGAATAAATAATTATATCTTCTAGCGGAAGTGATATAATAATAAATTTTCAAATTTTCGTATCAATTAAAAGTAGTAAGAAAAACTTGGTGTTTCTGTATTTTGCGATCTTTAATCAAACTTTTATTTCTAAAAATTCAAAAAGAATCTGATTCGGTCTCTAAATCCTTATTTCCGAATTTATTTCTCAGATCTTAATTTAGCTAATACGTTTGAAACATTCCATTAATCTTATCCTTTCTTCGAGATAACTTGTAACCCTTGAAAAAATGTGTGATGTAATCTAAAATGTAAATTTTTATTGATGTTTCATTTTTACTTTTATTTAAATATTATATAGTGAAAGCGGAAACCTTTCAGATTTTTTACGCTTGACATCTATTATTTTTATCTTGACAGTTATTCACTTGAGAGCCATTTAATCAAGATCCAATATACTTACAATACATACTATATACTAAAATTATAAATTCGAATAAATAATTATATCTTCTAGCGGAAGTGATATAATAATAAATTTTCAAATTTTCGTATCAATTAAAAGTAGTAAGAAAAACTTGGTGTTTCTGTATTTTGCGATCTTTAATCAAACTTTTATTTCTAAAAATTCAAAAAGAATCTGATTCGGTCTCTAAATCCTTATTTCCGAATTTATTTCTCAGATCTTAATTTAGCTAATACGTTTGAAACATTCCATTAATCTTATCCTTTCTTCGAGATAACTTGTAACTCTTGAAAAAAAGGGGGTGTAATCTAAAATGTAAATTTTTATTGATGTTTCATTTTTACTTTTATTTAAATATTATATAGTGAAAGCGGAAACCTTTCAGATTTTTTACGCTTGACATCTATTATTTTTATCTTGACAGTTATTCACTTGAGAGCCATTTAATCAAGATCCAATATACTTACAATACATACTATATACTAAAATTTTATGAATGAATAAGCATTCTTGTTCATTTCTTTAGATATAAATCATGGCATATACAATACTATGCTTATAATAATTTAACCTTCGATTATAAGAGAAAATAAGATTAGGAAAAAGAAAAATCATCGCATAATATACTGTATTTATGCAAATGAGGTTAAGGAATGTATTAAGGAAGCAGTTAAATCATTTAATAATTTAAAATAATTTGATTTAACTTTAGAATGAAGAAAATATTATTTAAATAGTTTTTTTTTTGCATTCTGATTTTTCATATACATTAATTTTAATCGTGAAATTGAAAGGGTTAAAATATTTAAATTAATTTAAAAGTATTTTAATTGGTAAACACATAGCAGATGTAAAAATTAAAATCACTTATATTATTTTTTTTCTTGAAATTTTATATAAACATAATGTATTTAATCTTAATAGTTTTTTAGAACTTTTAAATTTTTCGAATGAATATTCGAAAAATGTTTCGCAAGAAAACTTTTATAAGATAAGTTCCATTGAAAAAAGGAAAGCATGCAATCGTGATCAAACTTTTGTGTTACGTAATTAATTGAATAGAATTAATAAAGCGCATGCGTATAAATTATAATTATTTACTTCTTTTTTAAAAAATGCGCCGGATAGCTTCTCTTAATGCAGTTTAATAGCGAAATGAATCGAAACGTCTCCATAGCGTCGTTCTGTCTGAACAATATTGCGCTAGAGAAGAAACGAAAATGGATTTAGTGGGTCAGTTATATTCTCTCATTATCAATGGAAGAAGAGGCAGCCGTCGCAAACGCTATGGTAGGTATCTCATACTTTACGTATACCCGTACATATTTAATGTAAACATAAATCCAGTATGCTGTATATTTTTGATTTGCTCGAAAATTTAATAAATTAACTTGTAAATTTGGATTTACTGTTTTTGTCTTTTTTCGTTAATATATTGTATTTTTATTCTTAATTTTTGGTGAGTTAACTTTACATATGAATCAAATGTGCCTTAATAAATTGATTGCGTCATATCACATGACCATCAGTTGACTGTTCTCTTGCTGTATTCATTAATTACCCTATGATTGTATGACTAGTTTCGAAACTACTGCAGGAATTATGTTAAATTGTACGCAAATATTATCATAAATTCGTTCTAACCTGTATCTAAATATAGGCTCTAAATGATTTTTAAAAAAATCTATAATTCTGTTTGATCATTATTTTTATAAGAATTTTCTAAGAAAGAAAATTTATTTTAGCATTTGGCAAATTTTTCAACAAAAATATTTCGAAGAATAATTTTAACTAATTGTTTAAAAGAAATTAATCAATGATAAAAATTATGTATAAAGTTTATTATTATTATTATTATCATCGAATATTCTCTTCATTATTTTAATATTTAAATAGATTTAATAGACGAAACATATTTAAAATACAGTGCTTTTATCCGTAATTTATGATCGTATTTCAAACATAATGGTAGTTTAGTAGTTCATATAATAAAATTAAATGGACCATTAATAATACATCATTTACTAAAGATTTGACTGTTGTTTTTAGTTTGCTAAATGATTGTAAAATGATATATTTGAAAAATAAAATTCCAAGGTTAAAACACTTATTATTTTCTTCAATGTATAGTATATTATAGTAATTTCTCAACTTAGTGTTAACATTACAGACAATATTATAGACTAATTCACTTAAATCCTACTATTTTTGTTATTTAGAATTAGGAATTAACGATTAAAAAAATTTGTATTATATATATAAAGCTTTTATTATTAGAACTACAGTATTATTATTTGGATATTATTATTAACTATGTATTAATTTTTATACCAAGACATATCCAATATCATTAATTTTGTTAATATGATTTGTGCATACTACTACAAAACTTTGAATCCTCAGAAAATAAATTATTTTAGTTTTGGTTATTAGTAAAAACTAGATGAAAGAATTATGACATAAAGGTAAGTCCAATAAGATTTTGCCCTGCTAGAAATCAATTGCAAACTATGTACAGTATATATGATTTTTATTATCGAGTTCTACTTTGTTTTACAGGATTTGACAAGAGCAAACGAATCATAATGTTGGCCTAGCTAAATCTATATGTAATACACTATCAATCCAATTCTCAAAGAAATTTAATCCATTAATTTATACGTTATCATTAAATTATGATCGATTTCGAAGTTATAATTAGATATAAAAACATGCTGCGAAAATAAGAAATGCTATTTGATAAAATTAATTTAAAATCTAAATGAATTTTTTGGTGTCAATTTAAAGATGTAAATGCACGAAACAAAATACAAAAAAAATCATCATTTAAGTAATTTTTGTCTTTCTGTCAAACTTTAATAAATAATTAAAAAATAATGAATTTAAATATTGCATCTGCAATTAAAACTAAAAATATAAAATAAACATAAAATTTGGCCTATTTGAATATTTATATAATAAATGAATCGTCAGCAGCATCTGAAATTTATCTTGATCAATACTCAAAATTTGCGGATAAGTATTGCAATTGATGTCTACAATCTATATCCATGTAATTTTTAAAATACAGCGATGTGTACCTTTTATACGTATGTGTGTACTTTTTTTATTTATAAACGAAAAGGAGATATTTAGGATTTTAGGTTATTTATCATCGAATATTGACGCCCTTTTTTCATTCAAATCCTGTATGGCAGCTAGACAGCCAATTTTTCTATTTATCCTATGATCCTATACTATGGTATAGATATCAATTTAAAGGCTTTTTAATGTGAATTTCATAAATATAACTTTATATTATGCTTTCAAATTTGGGCATAAATACCTTTTACACAACATCGATGATCTATAAAAATCAATGAAAACTATACTGATAAATTGGCATTAAATGTAAGAAATACCGAATATATTTGTTAGTTTATAGAATAGACTTTTGATTATCCGGGTTGCAGGTTATCTGGGATTAATTTGCAACCCGGAAATGGCGTTTAGTTATTGATATTTTATCTTACGTGTTAAAACATTAAATGTAAGAAATACCGAATATATTTGTTAATTTATAGAATAGACTTTTGATTATCCGGGTTGCAGGTTATCTTGGATTAATTTGCAACCCGGAAATGGCGTTTAGTTATTGATATTTTATCTTACGTGTTAAATATATCTGAAATATTTTTAAACATTTTACATTATGTCTTAGATAATTTAGATTAAAATTACAAATATTACAATAATTTTTTGATGAAAATAAATAAATTTCTTATATTATTTATTGAAAAATAAAACATTTGAATAAATATATGCATGCAACCGAAATTGGACGGTGAAGTTAAATCACTAGGAAATTGTGACTTTAGAACAGCCGAGCTAAGTCTGTTTCAGATGAAAAAACATTACATTTAGTAAAGGCAATCATAAATGCAATATTTTAAATAAAACTGGAGTCTCTTATTGTATTCAATGTTCTTGCGAGCTCTTTTTCTATTATATAGGAAAAACAAAACGTACAATAAAAGACTAATAAATGGCATCTACAGTTTGGAGATTTAACACCCATTTACCCACTGTAACTACAATAATTGTACTATCGATAGAAATAAAATATCCGTTTTACATAACGAAAACACTTTTTGCAGAAAGATTAAATAATAAATAGTAATAAAAATAGATTAATAAATTAAAATTTGGGGGTTGAAATCGACATTTGGAAAAAATTGTTGAAGCTCGCATATGGCATCATAGAAATTAGTTTCAGTGTTTCCATTCTATGATCGTCTTGTTCTTTATATTTCCAACTCGGATAAACAAATATGTACACAGTGTTGATATTCAGCAGGGAGGCACCGGTACGACTGTACCGGTTGTAAAAAAATATTTTAATATTTCTGTACGGGTTATTAAATAGTAAATTAATAATTAAGTAAGTAGTAAAAATTAATATAATTTATAATATTAACTCATAATATTATGCTCTCAACTTAACTATATTGTCACTGTGTACAGATTATTGGCAGTGTTGCATATTCTTTAGGGGAATCACTAAGTTATCATTAATTTTAATTAAGTAGTCGCTACTAGGATTTAACTGTAGTTTTATTATTAATCAATTTTAATTCTTTTGCAAATTAGTTAACGTGATAATTGATTAGTGCGAATTAATTTTTTTTTGCAGCAGTCAGATATACATACATTAAAATTTTATATTACCGTATAATATTTTGAACATCAACACTGTATATTCATGAATACTGCAAAAAAGGGAAAAAAATAGGTAAATATTTAATAATAATTTTTAGCCTACTTTCTGAAGGAAATGGAAACATAAGATCGTGTCAATATCTGTCTATGATCCCCCACTAATAACTTAAACTAATTAGCAAATTTTCATAAAATTTGATAGTTATGTTCTGCTATTAAAGGAGATCTCGATGTCGCATCATTTTATTCTGTAGATAGAATTTCATTTTTTATTAAATTAGTGTATATTAGTGTCGGTAGATGGCGCTAAGTGTTAGCAGCGTAAGGCGGACACTGCTGATTCGATTTGAATGAAGTCATGTTCAAATTGTGACGTCATCATGATGTAACAATAAATGACGTCACAACAATTTATACTTTATGACGACATAGTGGCATTTTGTCATCGAGATGAGATGTTAAGTAAATGAAAAATAATGACACCTTCGGAAAGTAGGCAATTTTAGTTCTTTTTGGAACTACTGTACTAATAATTTTTTCCTTTAATTTATTTGGTAAAACATCCTAATTTTTTCTAAAAGCCATCTAAATATATATGTATTTAATTATAATATATAAATAACACAGTACTGGTAACGTGCTATTTAGTTGTCCCCACTCTGTGTTGACCGTACTTGTGTAATGCTCGTGTCTGTCAGTCAGGAGAAATCTAACTTACAGGTTATAATTAATGCATATGTGGAAACAAATTTTTCGGTTATAGGAAATACTTGGACCAACAACCGTAACAGATTGCGGATGAGCTGGTAAATTTTAGAAGGGCATTAGTTGGAGAGGTTCTTAAAGCCTTACAAATTTTTAGGGCTATTAATCTTTGAAATGTTAATAGTTTATTTTTAATATGATGTTTTAAAATAGCATTGCCCCAACTTTTGGCAGCATATGTTAATATCGGCTCTATTAAATTGTTGTACATAATTTTCATAATATTTGTATTAAGGCCCCAGCCATTGCCTGCAATGCTACTGAGTAGATTTAAAGAGATCAAGGCTTTGTTATAAATATAATGTGTATGTTCAGTCCATGAGAGTTTTTCATGGACTGAACATCAATGGTCGGTGAAGCAGGAGAACCGACAGCAGTCTTTAACTCGTTGTGATTTAAAAACTATCCAATAGATAGTAATAAAATAGCATTCCTGCTTTCGGCAGGCTTTCAGTAAAGCAATAAAACCAATTTCCAAGATCCAGCGACACCAGCCCGATGACCGTTGTTGCCTATCAACGACCATTATTTTAACGGTCGGTGAAGCGGGAGAACCAATGGCAGTTTTTAACTCGTAATTTAAAAACTATCCAATGGAGGATAGCAAAAATGATATCCCTGTGTACGGCAGACTTGGTTTTTAACTCGTTGTAATTTAAAAACTATCCAATGGAGGATAGCAAAAATGATATCCCTGTGTACGGCAGACTTTCAGCAAAACAAAGAGAACCAATGATAATACCACTAAGCCAAAATTCAGTTTACCACAGGCCAAAAATCGGAGCACGACTAAACACGTCTTGATGGCATCATTTTGGAGAGAGAATTTGGAGTGGGGAGATCGGGAGAAATAAGATGTTAAAATGATTATTGTCGAGAATTTCTGCAGCGCGGCGTCGTCTATCTGATGCACTTATACAAATGCAGATTGAAGTCGGTGTGGCACGATGCGCTCGACTGCTTCGGGAAAAGTAAAATTTTACCTTTTAAATCGATATATTGGTGTCTATATTATAATAATTTATTTTATGTGTATATATTTAAAGTTTCAATAAAATATTTATTTTGGCAAATGGCATTATATCGATAGTCAGAAAATCAAAGACATCTCGCGTATAATTTACCATTTTCAAATTTTTATTGAATTTTAAGTGCTAAATTCTGGGGGTAGGCTTATACATGGATCAGCTTATATTCGAGTATATATGGTAAGTTAGTTAATTTTTTTTTCATTTTTGATTTTTAAGCAAGTTGTGTTAAAATTATGCTTTTATAAGTTTAAAAATATTCTTTAAATTTAGGTAATTAATGTTCTGCTTAGTTTGATTTTTCTGAAAAAGTTCTGGTAATTGTCCCACTTTTGCTTTGTCAAAATATGTTTACCATATTTTTATAAATTTCAATCAATTAAAATTTCATTTTATAATAATATAATAAATCGTATAGAAAGCACATATGATTTATCAGAAAATACAGTATAAATCTATAGGATGCTTAATGTGTTTTTAATGGAATACTATTGCAGAATGTCAGAATTTTTAGCTTTTCTTAAAAATATTATTTAATTATCACTTATGAATTTAAATTCAGGATAACTTTTACTGGTTTTTATTTTTTATAATACTGAAAATAGAATATCACTATTATGATATACTATTTTACACTATTTTGATATTTATGTGAAATGATTTCATTTTAAACATGAAACTGATTTTGTTATAATTTTACAAACTACTCATCTGCACTTCACTCCATGTTACTTTTTCAGATGGCTACATACATAATTAGTATAAAGCATATGTTGATTCTATGATGAAATATGATAAGTCTATTTTCTATATATTTTCATTAATTTTTCTATTTTACAGTTGCCACAGATTGGTCATTTTCTGTTTCTTGCTCAGAAGACATTAAATATACCAGAATTACATATGTATGCTCTAGAACGTGTATTTCTTATGCCTCGTGAAAGTGTATATTTAGCAACAATCATTACATCATTATTAAGTTCACCATATCAACGCACAAAGTAAATAATTGAAAATTTTTGAAAATTGATTTATATAGAATTGAAATTAAATCATATAGATCAGTGTTTTCCAAACTTTTTTGACTGCAGGCATCACATTTTGTATTGTAACTCAGTATATATGTTATAAATCAAAGAGACAAAATTTTTGTGAATTATTATGTTCATTTATTTATTATTGACCAATGCTTTATATTTGTTATGGATGGTACATATTTAAGTATAAAGAAAAATGAACTGCTTTCAGAAAAGTTTAATTTTATAAGCTCTATTTCAAACATTCTTGTGCATTTTTTCTGTTCATTATGACCCATTTTATTTATTTCCCAACCTACTAAAGGGAAATAAATAAAATATAGATCAGTGTTTTCCAAACTTTTTTGACTGCAGGCATCACATTTTGTATTGTAACTCAGTATATATGTTACAATGTACCAGAATATGTATATATGTTTGTTTTAATGATCAAAATCAAACAGATTAATTTTATTTTATATTTAACTTCTGATAAAATTTATAGTTCTGTGGGAACAACAAATATTCTCTCATATAGTGCTACATGAAAATACAGTTGGCATTTAACACTGCTCTAAATAATTGACTTTAGAGAATAATAAATAACTTTTCTAATTCCACAACATGAACTGTGTTTCCATTAGAGCAGGGGTGCACAGACTTATTAAGACAAAGGGCTGCATGGATTCAGTGCAACTTATGGGAAATAGAAAGAAACGTAATCAAAATTAAACAAAGATGTTTTAATAAGATGTGTGGTAGTGCATTGATTTAACAATATGTTTTCATGTTGGGTTTGATATTTGTAGTAACTAAACACAAAATTAATTCTAAATTTTTATTAGTTAAGCGGCAGTGCTATCTTTTGCGAGTATACAATTTTTTAAAATTACCTATTTCACACACACAAATACAGTAAAAATAAAAAAAATGTTTATTATTACAAATATGATTTTTATTTTTTCATTATTGTTTAATACCATTATTATCGAACCACTGTAAACATAATTTCATATCAGAAAAATAATAATAGAAAATGCATTGTTCAAAACTACAAATAATATTTTGTTTTTGGGTGACTTGTTAAAATAATACATGCTAAGGCGGGCCACCAACAAATCAACGGAAGGCTGTGGTTTATCTATCCCTGCATTAGAGAAACTATAACAATTCTTACAATAGAGTTAAACAGCTTTTTCTGTTTTAGTTATTTTACAGAAACTATTTGAATTAAAAATAAAAATTATGATACAAACTGTACTGTATTTGGTACAATCATGACATAATTTATTTTGGTCACAAATAACCCACAACAGTTTTATCAATTGAATCAAAACTTTTTTGTTAAAGTACTTTTGGATATTAATTCATCATCAGTAAACTTACTTATATACCAATATAAAAAATTGGTCACAAATAACCCACAACAGTTTTATTAATTGAATCAAAACTTTTTTGTTAAAGTACTTTTGGATATTAATTCATCATCAGTAAACTATAGATTAAAAAACCTAAAAGATTAACAAATTATTAACAAAAAAGGTGTTGATAACTTAGTGGCAGCATGAGAGTTTTTAGTTAAATATATTAAAAACTGGACCATAGACATCTTACAGTTGTGCCACCATGATTTGTTTTGATACATTTAAGTTGATTTTTTTTCTTTTACCTTGTTTGATATATTTTTGTATGTTTCTTTTATTTTAGTAATTTTATGCCTTTATCTTTTTAATATTGTAATAACTCAAATTGTGCAATAATTTTATGCTCTTGTTGTATGCATATGTGGGATGTTTATTTTTTTGTTGTATTCAGGAGGAAAGAATATGTTATTTATTTTTGGAATGGGTGGGATAAGGCAGTTGTGTATTATGTAGGGGATTTTCTACTTGTTGTTTTCTTTGGTCTGTAGTTTACTGATGATGGCTTAATACCCAAAAGTGCTTTAATAAAAAGTATTTTGGTTTGATTAATAAGCTTATTGTGTATTATTTGTGTTCTCCAAACTAGGACTTTGTTACTTATTAAAAATTAGTCAGTTTTAAAATAATTTACTTGTATTGATTCTTTTTTTAAACAATATTTATTTCAACTTAAATGAGCAATAGTAAATTGTTTTTATAAAAACAAAAACATATTTTATTCAAATATAATGTTTTTTGGGTATTTCTGTATTCTCTTCAGTATATCAAGAACTATTAATCAACATTTTTTAGAAAAACTACTTATCTATTCTATAATAAATGATTCAAATTAAAAATAATTTGCAGATTGCACAATACAGGTGTTACTATGGTTACAGAAATGGCAGAATGTCGATTGTTAATGTATGTATTTTGGCAATTTTTAAATTTTATTTAATGTTAATACTTAATTAGAAAAATCCTTTAAAGCTCAAAGATCTTCTTTTTCAATTAGGTGCCATTCTTTCAGCACATTCTCTGCCAGTCTTTCATTAATAATGTTGCCCTGCTTCATTTATCTCAGTATCTCAATTGTTTCATATGCTAGAATGGCATTTCCCAAAGTTTTTCTATGATAGAACACTTCACAAATCCTGAAATTTTTACAGAACACATTGTTTATTTTATAGTATAGGCAGATATTAATAATAAATAAAGTATAAGAGTAAAGAAAACAAAACAAAAAATATTTATTATCAAATTGTAATTAAGTAAAATAAAATACATGAAATTAGTAAAATAAACTAGTGACTCCAGTTTCAACTTGGCACAGCATTTAAAATTATATAAGGCTTATATTAATTTTCATAATTTTTAATGAAAATTAATATAAGCCTTATATAATTTCGTAAAAAACCAGTGCTTCACGGAACGTAGTTGGGAAACACTGTGCTAGACTTTCTGATTTTATATTGCATGTATTTATGATTTTAGCTTCTTGGTGTATTGAAGAGGATATAGAAGTATCAAAAATGTTATACTTGAATAAAATATACAGGTATCTCTCCTATAACATTGTTTCACTCTAACACAATTTGAAAATTGCAGAAATCCTCATATAACACAGTACTTCTACAACATGGTTTTTACTTAACACATTTAAAAAATTATATTTACTTTCCTACAACACAAAACATTTTCATTAATTTTTATAAATCCACACTATGGACACACAATACACATCTAAATTGCAATCATTGGGAAATACTGCTAAAATTGCAAATACTTGCTAAAATTAGTCATAAATGCAATTTCGGTAATTTGCCA
This sequence comes from Olivierus martensii, assembly GCA_000484575.1. Classification (NCBI taxonomy): domain Eukaryota; kingdom Metazoa; phylum Arthropoda; class Arachnida; order Scorpiones; family Buthidae; genus Olivierus; species Olivierus martensii. The sequence continues at coordinate 49,682 of AYEL01075666.1, forward strand.
TGAGAGGACGATATGCAGTCTATTTTCAATTTGTCAACCATTGAGTATTTTGTATTCCAAATGTTCAGTTCTTGGATAAAAAAAGAAGTTTTATTCTTCAATAGAAAGAGAGAAGAACTTTTTTATTTATAAATTTTTTTGGGTATATGTTAAGGAGCGATTGTTTTCTAGTAGGATGTAAAGAGAGCAGAAGATACACAAGCTTTAAATGCATAAGAAAGTTCAAAAAGTAAAGTTGGTATTGTTAAAGAAAAAACATTCTCGTTTTAATGAAACAGTGGTATGAAAGATATAATTATTAAATGAATGTTATATAGATTTTATACTTTTTCTGTCTTTTTGTTTTACGTATATTCCTTTTTGGTGGTCTTATGTATATATTTTTTCTTTGTTATTAATATTCTTAATAAAAATTAAGTTTCTTATGTGGAATTAAAGAAATTTATTTTTAATTGGTTTTGGAACATAACTTTCCTGTTTGTATTAGTTCGAAGTCTCATATAACACGGTTTCACGCAACATGGTGTTTTTTAGGAACTTATCTACCATGTTATAGGAGGAATACCTGTATTTTTGTTTTTATGAAAACAGTCTACTGCTGCTCATTTAAATGCTAGTTTAAAAAATACAAATCGGTAAAAGTTGACAAGATCAGAAGCAAAGGTTTTGAAATGAAGATATAAATTGTATTTTTAATACTGATAGTCATTAGTTAGCAGAATACATTTTTTTCTCATATATCTGTGATATGTGGAAAAATTCTATACATTTTTATTTATTAAATATAATAAGAGTTCCAATTATCCAATGTAATGTGGATTGAGAGAACTTCAAATAATCAAAACTCAGAAAACATGAATTATTAGATTATTATTAAACAAACTAAATTTGAATACATTAATATGATGAAGTACACTCCATTTTTCAGGATAGATCTGCTTATTGAATGTAATGACTTTTATTATATAATTTAAAAGTGAATTGTTGTTTTATCTTGTGTTGATTTTTTAAATTTTTTTGTAATAAAACAGTTGTAAATAAAATTAAAAGTTTTATTGTATAATTTAAAAAATTTTAAATTTTATATACAAAAATTACAAAAATAAAACGCGTATAAAATCAACGTGAAGTGAACAATAATTCACTTCAGATAATGCAAAACCTTTGTTAAATACAATTCAGTTAATTTGGACACACTACTGTATAGATATTCCTTTAGTTATAAATATTAGAATTACAAACTTTTGTACATACACTGACGGAAAAAAAAATCCCAACACCAAGAAAAAATTATTGTAGAGTAATGAAATTTGGACAATGCATTTGTGTAGTTAACATGTTTAATTGATTAAATTTTCAAGATCACAGGTTAATTTAAGCTCAAGAAAATGCATTTCAAATGTGAAATGCTGTTGCATTAATAGCCGGTGTAACCTCCAGAATTTTGAATGCAAGCCTGCAAACGTGCATGCATTGTGTCATACAGGTGCCGAATGTCACTTTGTGGTATGGAGTTCCATGCTTGTTGTACTTGTTCTGTCAATACTGGGACGGTCTGTGCTGGCTGTGGATGATGCTGGAGTTGTCGTCCAATGATATCCCATACGTGCTCAATTGGAGACAGATCTGGTGATCTCGCAGGCCAAGGTAACATGTCGACACTCTGTAGAGCACGTTGCGTTACAACAGCGGTATGAGGGCGAGCGTTATCCTGTTGGAAAATTCCCCCTTGAATGCTGTTCATGAATGGCAGAACTACAGGTTGAATTACCAGACTGACGTACAAATTTGCAGTCAGTGTGTTTGGGATAACCACAAGAGTGCTCCTGCTGTCATAGGAAATTGCTCCCCAGACCATGACTCCAGGTGTAGGTCCAGTGTGTCTAGGCCGTAGACAGTTTGGTTGCAGGCGTTCCCCTGGCCTCCTTCTGACCAACACACGGCTATCACTGGCACAAAGGCAGAACCTGCTTTCATCAGAAAACACAACAGATCTCCACTCCGTCCTCCAATGAGCTCTGGTTTGACACCACTGGAGTCGCAAACGGCAATGGCTTGGAGTCAGTGGAATGCACGCTACAGGGCGCCTAGCTCGGAGCTGTCCTTCAAGTAACCGATTTCTAACAGTTCGTTGTGTCACTGTGGTACCAACTGCAGCTCGAATTTCTGTCGCAGATGCAGTACGATGTGCCACAGCCATACGCCGAATACGGCGGTCTTCCCTCTCAGTAGTTCCACGTGGCCGCCCGGAACCCGGTCTTCTTGAAGCAGTACCTTCATTTGACCACTGCTCCCAACAATCATGCACAGTGGATACATTCCGGCCAAGTCTTTCTGCAATATTGCGGAAAGAAAATCCACCTTCTCGTAGCCCTATTACACGACCTCGTTCAAACTCGGTGAGCTGTTGATAGTGGCTTCTTCGTCTTCTTAAAGGCATTCTTGGCTAACATCAGCTCAATACGTCAAATTTCAAGGATAAATAACGCTCACAAACTTTACAGCATGCATTTAAAGCAAACCTGATTTGCAAATTCCGAGTGGAGCTACTAGCGCCACACTTATGCGCAAAGCGCGAAATTTGAATCGATGTCATCTTTCAGATGTATAAACACGCTTACCAAATTTTGTTTATCTAACACAAGTCTTTCTTGGTGTTGGGATTTTTTTTTCCGTCAGTGTATAAACAAGCCATTTTATTTTCAAATTTTTGAAAAATAAAATAATTGTTTTAAAATTATATTATCAAAATGATTTAGCAACAGATGTATTAAAAAACTATTTTATTATTTAACTGTTAGCATAATATTTCAAAATGATAGAGATTTTGCCATAAATATTCTCTTTATAATCAAATATTTATTTTAAAGATTCAAATATAATATATTTAATTGGCTCAATTTTAATAACATACAATATAATATTTACAGTATATTTTAAATACTTTTGGGTTTTGCCTAAAGGTAAATTTCATAAAATCATTTTATGAACTTTTTGACTTAAAATTAATAAACTTATTATATTCATAATAAGTTTAAAAGAACATTTAACAAGTTTTAAAAGAACATTTGTAATTTCAAATCTTTAATTTCTGCATTTTTTAATTATTATTGATGAATTTTCAAATAATTATATTTATAGATTAAAAATATTCATTTACAATTAACTAATTAATTTTATATTTATTTAAGATTAATAAATTTTAAAGTATATTTTATTAATTTATTTAATCTAGATTAAATCGTACGCCACCAATGCCATACCGTATTTGGCATGAAAGATTAAAGTTACGTGTTCAAACTTGGTATAAATTGTTTTATGCCAAACAAAGAAATACCAGAAAGGTATATTTAAAATTTAAATGATGAATTAAAGATTATTGTAAATTTAAATATCAAAATTGAGGTATAAATTTATAGTTTTCTAAAACAAATTTTATTTACTTTTTCTTTTATTACTCTTATCAGGTATTTGATATTGTTGGAATTGAACCAGATTTTTTTAGAGTATTAGGTCAGTAATAAATATGTTATAATTTTGTATATATTAATATATTAATTTTTATGTATTTTTGATTAATTATTAATAGGAGATGCTAATCCTTTATTGAAAAAAGATTTTCACGAATTAACTTATCATCAAAGAGTATGGCTAGTTAAAGCTTTATGTGATTATTGTTTGGTATGTATGAATATTAGCTATTTAAAAAAACAAACATAATTAGAATTTTGTAATGATGTCTTGAATTTGAATTTGTTGAAAGACGTATGACAAATTTTAATGAAATTTTGCAGATTTAATGTTTTTCATGGAGTTCTGCACTAGAGACCAAGAAATTGAATGTACCATAAACTGAATAAATTATATTTATAGATTAATAATAAAAATGACAGTTATTTTAAATAAATAAAATTAAATTTAGTATAAATGTAATTTTAATGTGACAAAAGTAATCTAATTTAAACTGTGTGTGCATGCACATGTGCATGTGTGTGTACACAGGATAGTTGTAACATAATTGACTCTACTTACAGCTCACTGGAGTGGGTTCTAATCAACATGTGATGCTAAAACCTAGTATATATGTTAATTAGACCATGGAGTTGTGATTTCCAATGAAAAATAAAATAATTTAAATTTTCATCACTAGGCAAAAGTATGGTACTTTATGGATGAAAAATGCATTCAGAAATGTAACATTACAATAATAAGATTTTATTATTCAAACTGCAGTTACTTAACAGAACTTTTACAGTTGCAGATTGTGTGTTCCACTACAAAATCTAATATATAACACATATATTATTTTATAACCACCTTAATATATATATATATATATACACTTTGATAACAAGATAAATTAATTGAAAAAAGTCAGTCTAAATTCTGATGTTATTAGGAAGGAGAGAATTAAGATAATTTAAAATTACTATGCAAGAAAACAATATCTTAAACCAAAAATTTAAACATCTTTTTAATCCTAAAATAATTTTAATATATTTTAAATATTCCTATATACAATTAAATTTAGTGAAAGTATAATTTGATTCTTCATTTTTCTTAAAAGATCTCTATTTATTTGTAAGTAATCAATAAAATATCACTAAAAGTCTTTGAACAGATTAGATTTTAATAAATTCACCAAATTAACTATAACAAAAACATTTTTGATCTATATTGCCTCATCAATTTTATACCAAATAAACCTAAATTCTCAAGCCAAATTTAACCCTTGAAACTATAACGGAATAATTTAATGATTGGAAATAATTTGAACTAATGTTAGCACCATCTCGTTAGTTCAAATTATTTCCAATCATTAAATTAGTCCGTTATAGTTTCAAGGGTTAAATTTGGCTTGAGAATTTAGGTTTTTTGGTATAAAAATTCCCTTGAAGTTTATATTATAAAGTTTATGCTCATCAATTTTAATAAGAATACATAAAAGAATACAATAGAATGAGAACATATATAAAATTATTCTATTTTAAAACATCATAATTAATTTTAAATAATATATAGCTTTATCTTTTCTGTTAAAGTTATTAATACTCAATACTCAATGGTTTATTGTCACCTTAAAAAATAGGTAACCCCTACAAATTGTATTAGCAAAACAAAGAAATATTTCTACAATTTGCAGTTCCTGCTGCTCTATTCCTGAAAGATCTGGTTGTCTTAGCTGAATGAGTAAAATTAATCTATATAATAATTTGTTTATCCTCATTAGTGTCATGTACAACTTTAAACTGAAATACTCAAAGACTATACAGGTAGGCCTCGATTAGTGCGAATAATTGGTTCCACGAATTTCTCGCACTATATTTTTAGGGACCCCAAAGCCTTGTTCGTCCTATAGCCCCCAAAAATACAAATCCAGCTCTGGGTATATGGTTGGTTCGTGGACCATTATGGTTTGAGGGATGAGTGCTGGTGCTTGAGAAGTTTGCATTTATTCAGCAATTATCAATAAATCCGTCCTAGCCAGTACTTTTGCTTTCTTTAATAATGCATTAGATGAAAAAATAATTCAGAAAAGAAATTAATTAGCACAGATGAATTATAAAAAGCTTACAATTTATATCCAAAAGTAAACTATTTATAGTTTTCATTTTTATTTTCCATATTGATCAATTTTATCGAGACTTTTAACTAAAGTTTTTTAAATTTCCATATCATTTCAATCATCTTTGAATTTCGTTACTATACTGTATTATATTTAAAATTTTTTTATATAAATGGTATATTTCGACATAAAAACAATTTATTATATAAACAATTATGGATTATCTTGTATTAAATAAATTTTCACATTTGATAAAAAGTTTTACAGAAAATACTATATAAATATATTAACAATATGTGAATTTTAAAAATAATAAAATAAAAATTTCAGAAAACATGCAAATTTATTTCAGTTCTATATAGATAAACAGATTACAAATCAAGAGACACTTTTTGTTGTTACATTAATAATAAAAACATATATCATATGCATTATATTCATATCATAATTAGTTACCATCGGAAAATAATTATGAAACACAGAGTATTAAAATATTCTTATTAATTCTGGTAGCTTGTTTTATGATCATTTATTTAAATTATTTTGCAAATTATTAGATAAATCTATTTGATTGATGGAAAATGATATATGTATATATTTATTTAATAAAAAGAATATATATTGTATATATGAAAGGAAAAAATATTTAACTAGTATGCTCTTTTATATTATGCTTGATCAATGAGATTTTAGAGATTGGGAGGATATGATTTTACTTTATAGTAATTTTATTCTGACACAATTTGGATCTATTAAATTAATTAAAAGACTATATATTTGAATTACAATATTAAAAGTATTAGACAAAAATAAACCAAAAATATCTTTTTAAATCATAAAACTATTTTCATTAGAAAAAAGATATGATATATATATGAATGAAGCATTCAAAATTATTTTTTCTATTGTTCATCATTATATAAGTAAAATGTACTCTTCATGAGACAAAAATAGAAATGAAAGTAAAACTTTGTACTGCAATTGTTCAGACCATGGTTTTAATTTGATATATATGTATAAGATGTAAATAATAAGGCCAAATATCTCCCAATAAAAATATGCAATTATAAAACTGAAAAATATTTATAGGCAACACAATAAAATTACTTCACAGTTGAATTTTAGCACTTATTATTGAAACAAGACAGATGTATATTCCAGTTTGTCAATGATGCTAGAGTGTTGTTCCGATGATTATGAATGATAAAAAGTTTGAATGAATAGATAATTATATTAAATTAAAATAAAGAAATAATATCTGCCTTGAAATGTGACAATTAATGAGAATTATTCACAATCACATATAGGATTATATCAATAAATTAATGCCAGAAAAAAAATCATATCTTCAAACTTTCAATTCACCACTAGTGTTGCTGGATCCAATGTCAGTGACAGCAGGTGTTAAAGATGTTGATGAAGGGGTCACAGGATTAGTGGAAAGCTGGTGTTGTATCATTCCAATATCTGTCATGGACATCATAGCAACAGTATCACGATCCCCAATGGAATGATCTCTTGCAAACTGGGAAATGCCTCCAGATGTATTAACAAAAAGAGGTGTTGGATATGCCAAGACAGTAACTCCATTAACTGTTTTGGCTATTAAATGGGGCTGATGTAAAGATTTTGAAAAATGGGATGCTGACCCATCTCCTGCACCTGACATCATGAAGTTACAGTGTGCACTAGAATTTTTACGTAGTGATGGATGCTTACGAGGACTTCCACAATTATTAATGGATTTTTTAGAAAATCCTTTGCTTACCTGAAAGAAAAGATTATTAATTATAATTATTTTTCTTACAGAAATATTTTTAAGGAAAATGATTAAACATATGTACAGCTCCGGCCAAAATGTTTGTCACCTCACTGGATACGTTCGGCTTCCTTACAATATTTGGCTTCAGCATGCAGTAGTTTCCTCGGCAACGTAAACACTAATGTGTTGGAGGAGGGATCGTCCATTATGTAGTTCTCCAGCAACGAGGGGTAGGGTTCTGATAGCGGCGAGAGAACTGTGACGTAATGTAATTTGCTAGCAACGAGGGGTAGGGTTCTGATAGCGGCGAGAGAACTGTGACGTGTTTAAAATGAATATTAAAGTTTTCATAGAAAACGAATGGCGGACTAATATTATGGCTTTCGTAATAGATAATAAAAAACTATGTGCGATAGGTGGAAGTGATAATTTTTCCTGAAATACTAATCGAGATGCAGGGATGAGAATGACGTAGTCAAACGTCATCCTCATCTCTGCATCTCGATACTGAAGACAATGCCTCGTGCCATCACGAAAGAAATTAGAGATTTGGTAATCCACCATAGAGAAAATGGTGTTTCGGTGAATGAAATTGCTGAAATGTTGGACATCAGTAGGAGAACAGTTATTAGGATATGCAAATGTCCAGCAGAAAGAGGCACGTTGTCGCCATTTAAATCAACAGGCAGACCCAGAGTTTTTCTCTATGGTGGATCGATGTATAAATTTATATTGAAAAAGCATTTATTGCCAACTTGTTTCTATGTTATTATTTATACATTGTTAAAATTACACATTACAAACTAATCGTTTGAGATTTACATATATAATTCGATAGTTGTATTTGGGTGGGGATATTATATTCAACTGTCTGCAACGATAAGCGAATATAGCAAATTCGAAATCCGTTTATATACAACGAAACATTGTGAACATACGTAGGAATATATTCATAATCGTCGCGTTGAACGTTATAAGTGGAATGAAATGCCATCGTTCAGTTTCTTCCTGTTGTATCCCAGAAAACACTAAAAGATATTACGCACGCAACGCGTCCCTCTCTCGTCAGGGACTATGCAAGGAGGGATGTCATCCATATATACCGCATACTCACTCAATATAAGTTTATTTTACATGTTTGCTTCAAGAACTTCATCAACAATTTAATAACCTGTCTTTATTGGGATTTCCTGCACGAGTTCGTTAAGCAGCCAGAAGGCAGCATTGCGGGCTGCTTAGCATCAGTATATTTCATCCTACATTTTTTGCGGATCTGTCTTTACGAATCCATTGGAAATTGTAGGACGTATAGAAGAGACACTTAGCAATAGCTAGGGACGGGTTCGGCCCACTTAACCAATACAGATATGAATCGGGCGACCTGTTAACTATTCAAATGCTCCGGGTGGCACTAGCAAACCGTTGTAATTAATTAAAAACACAAATATCAAGTTTTGTAATGGTCAATACGGGTAAAATTTCGACATAATAAAATGTTTAAAATGATTATTGATTGAATGATATAAATATTATTGATTAATAATAATCAGATTTTTTAATCTTTGAAATCCTCCAACGTATTGAACGCTAGACAACAATATTGGAGACTCCCTTATTCGAAAGGAAAAATTATGAATGTTTGTCAAACTGACACTTAAGTAGCAGGGACATAATTGTGTGTGTGTTTGAATTTCGCGAGAAATGATCATCTTTCCAATTATTACAGTTATAAATTATCATATTTCTTAATAATTACATTTGGTTTCAAACCATCTGTTACCTTATTATAAAAAAGTAATGCTGCGAGTGATAATACTTTAGAGCGATCAGTCTTGCCAATTTACCTCCCATGCTTTGCGTAACCCACCTCCTCTACATTGAATGCGTGTGGGACACATCTAACGCACTCAATGTAGGCAGCACGGTATGTGGATTGGAAACTGTAGCCGATCATGATTTCCGGTTTCCAGCACCTAGTTGAAAGTGACAAACATTTTGGCCGGAGCTGTACCTTAATTCTATATATTTGTTAAAATAAAATTCTTTAATAAGACACTAATGTAGATAAGAACTCATAAAAATTTACCGGTACTCAATTTATGAAAATAAATAAACTATTTATACATAAAATTAAAGTTGTTTATTAATCAGTTTAGTTACCAACAATGTATGATTATCAGATTAAAATAATTACATTGAAATCTCAATATCTTTTATTAATAAATTTCTATTGGGGGTTGGAGAGAAAGGTGAAGAAACTGTGTACAGGTAGTCCTTGATTAGTGCGAGTTCGAGTAATGCGATATTCAATTAGTGCGACATAAAAATGATACAGTTTCTCAGTTAGTGTGAGCAAATATTCAATTAATGCGAGTTGTAAGCATAGATCAATCTTACTAACAAATGTCTATCCCCTTTTATGATGTCAATTAATAAATTAATGGAAAATAATTAATTTTCGGTTAGTAAAACTGGACGAGGAGCAGTACAAGAACAGACACTTGGCTTTGAAGGGGTGAAACACAAGAAAGATGGGCTTTTTGTCGTTAGCTATTTAATATTACTATTATTCAGCTTTGTAATTGTATGCATACAGTGTAGTAAAGAATTTTCTCTTTTAAAAAGTATCGAAATGGATAAAAGGAAGAACACTTTTGATGATAAAGCAGGAAACGAAAAAAGAAGAAGTTAGTGATTATGCTAGAGCAAAAAAACGGATATGATTGAGCAACATAAAAGTGGCGCTCAACTTCTGCTTTCGATTTTTTTTCTCCATAAAACATATGGGTGCTAGAGCCTCTCTCCACCTTGTGGCACACTAAGAGGCTTTGGATGAGGGAAGATGTGATGATTGCCCAGGATGGGTAATTTGGTGGTTGGTTTGATGATGGTATGAGACCAATTCCTGTAAGTTATTAATTTAGATGATGAACAACGATGTAAAATGTAAATAAACATTTCTTAAAACAGTTAGTATTGTGGTTATTCATTGTGAGGTTGGCTAATGGCCAGAATCTCACAAAGCAAAAACCAATTACCATATTTTACATATAGTTAATACTTTGAATAGTGCAAGAAATTTGTGGAACCCATTATTTGCACTAATCGAAGCCTACCTGTATTTAATAATCTCTATTAAGAAAGTCCGATTAGAGAAATTCAACATAGGATGTAATTGGGATGGTATGCATGTGGCCAATATAGCAACTTCCTAAGAAACAACAGAATTTCAACTTGCTTCAAAAGTAAACTAATTTTTAACATATGCATACTATTAGTAATGACACATGGCTGTGAAACATGGACCTTACAAAAAAAAATTGAAGAGAAACTAGCAATAATATAAAGAAGCTTGAAAAGATGCTTATTAGGATTCACCAGAAAGGACCACAAGACCAACACCTGGATAAGGGAAAAACCAAAGTAAAAAATGTAAAGTTCCAAATTTACTGCTTTAGTCAGTATCTCACTGATAAATTTACTATTTTGCAGCACTAATAAACAGACCAATATGATTCTATAACTTTTTATTATGAGAAATGTTTTCAACATTCTTTCAGCTGAAAACGTTCTCATTTTCAGCTCTTACTAAAGCATTTGAGTTGCAGAACAAATTATTTTTAACAAATTAAAAGTAATAGTAACAGTTAGAAACAGATTTTTGGCATTGGGCAGGCCATATAGCAAGATACACTGATAACTGTTGGACAAAGAGAATTACAGAGTGGCAACTAAGGTAAAGCAAAAGATATTTTAGCAAGCAATACAAATGATGGAGAGATGATATAAGAAAAGTAATTGATTCCCAGTGGATGCAGATTACACCATATAAGTACATCTGGAAACAAAAGGCGAGGTCATATATATATTCCATCAGTGAATGAAAAGAAATGATGATGATGATGATGGCAATGCTAAAAAAAATCCATGATTAAGCAAATAGTTAAGTTAATAAACATCAATGGATACAGTATTGTATTATTTATAAGCATACAATACACTCTCAAAAATCTGGTACATTTTACAAAAAAATCTTCAAATTAAATTTTAGAAATTTTATAGCATGCAATCCCAAAAGTTCTTAATATAAGTTCAATGAGACTGCAACACAAACTAAAAATAATACTCAAAAGCCCTTTAGCAGTCAAAAGATTTTATTCAGTAACATTTTCAATGCACTTGGCATTTTCTTCAGCTGCTACAGCACGACTAACCCTGCTACACTAGAACAGGAGACCTAACTACATAAAATAAACAAGGGATCATTTTTGGTTCCATGAAATTTATCTCACTTCCTCTCTTTTTCTTTTTAAAGATTTCTAATGCCTCAATCATACTCCTGTCCCAGTTCTTTTCATCTGGCCAGGTAATTCTTGCTCTTCCTCACTGCACTTCAACATCGTGCAGTAGCGATCTCTGGCTTAGCGCTGTGGAGAGTTTACTGTACTTGAGGACCGTTTTGTGTTCTTTTATTCTAGCTTCTAAGTTCCTCTCGGTATATCCTATATAAAACTCTTCTCTACCCAAAGAGTGATTAGTTAAAGGAATTTCATATACTCCACTCCTGACCTTATCCTCATATTGGTCTTTTATAAATCCTTTTGATTTGCATTTCTGTGAGATGAAATTAGAGTTTTTGAGTATTAAATATATATTTAAAATAACTATTATAAAACAATTCAAATATCAGCATAATTTTATAACTTATTCAATAGATGGCGCAATGTGTCCGTCTGAGATGTGGGCTCTCTAGTATAAAATAATTCGTGAAATCTAGTAGATTTCTGAGGCATATTAAGGAAAACAAAATCGTTTGCTATTTCACCAAGAACATACTTTTTAAACAGATTCATAGCTTGTTTTATAAGATCATCAAGAGAGATGATTTTAACTTTATCTTCTGAAATTATTCTTTTAACAACTTGAACACTATGAATATAAGTGTTTTTAAGTTTAATTAAATGATAAGCTGGTGCAGAAGCAATTACTGAGATAGTATAACTTACTATGCTGACTATAAAAGATTGAATAACAGATTTACAAATTTCATTATTTTTCAAAAATTTTAAATTTCTCCATACTAATCCAATGATTGATTGCATACTTCCTTTCAGAAAATTAATATGATGTTTAAAGCTGAGAAATCTGTCAACCAGGATTCTCAAATCCTTATGTACTTCTTTTAATTTATATATTCTTTGTAATATAAAAATATTATCTGGAAGAACTTTGTTCTCTTTCGGGGAGAATCTCATCAATATAGTTTTATCCAAATTTAATCTTAAATTATTTTCATTAAGTTTGTCTAAATCAAGTGTAAGGACTGCGAGATCAGAATTTAGCACTTTAAGATTGTCAGCATGAGCTATTATTTCTGATTTGGTTTGGTGGAAGATTGGATTCATGTATAGGATGAATAGCAGAGCACTCAAAACAGAACTCTGTAAAAGTCCGTTTGTCAGAAAGAAAATGTCTTGAGTGGTGTTATTTATCTTCACTATATACAGGAATACCTCGATTATTGCGGTTATTGTTGCCACGAAAAATACCGCGATAATTGGGATAAATACTGCATGTAAAATGGGTGATCGTTGCCAAGGATTTTTCAAATCTATTGATTAAATTTTATATGAGGTAAAAAAGAAATCTGTTAAACGTGCTAATATTTTAAGCTGATCATTACGTTTCTTCTTAATAGCTGTAGACTTGATATTATCCTTGTTTCTTTTAGCATTCATTGTAGGGGTAAATAAGAAGAGAAATAAATATCCATATGCAGATTCTCCTCTAGAGATCCGGCGCCCCGATGCAGCTTTCTTTTAACATCTTCTCAGCACCTTTACAATATTGATAAAATGATAATTTTGGCGCCCTCCTTCTTAAGGTGCCCCCATACGGTGCATCGTTTGCTTTCCGGGTTTAAGCTGGCCTTGTCCACATTTACTTCAGGCAATGGCGGACAGTTACTGATGAGCAGTGAGTAGGCGCCCTCGGATAATAACGAAGTGCTTTAAGAGAGCTACTTGGAGGGTAAATGTAATTCTGGTTACATATGTAGTGGGCTACATTTCGAAACCGCGATAATTTGAATTTGGATCGCAATAATTGGAATTTTGGTATCAAATTATAAACCGTGATAATTCGAAAATCACGATAATCGAAACCGCGATAATCGAGGTATTCCTGTATTTGCATGAAACGAGAAAACTGATAATCCAGTTTATAAACACACAATCTATATTGTAAATGGATTCATGTCTGTTTTTAAGAATTGTGATATTTATTGTATCAAAAGTTGCTGAGATATCTAAATATGCAGTATAGGTCAGTAAACTTCTGTTGAAACTGGAATATATTTTGTCAAGAAAAGCAATTAGATTCATTATTGTAGATCAATGTTTAACTACATAATGTTGATTATCACAGATAGAATTCTTCCCTTAGTATAATATTGCAGATAAATTAGGATAACTTTTTCAAAGATATGAAACAATTAGTAATAGATATTGGTCTATAAGATTTTCTTATATTTGGATTGCAATTTCTTTTTAAAATTGGTATAATATTCACAGATTTCCATTTATCTGGTATGTATCCTGCTTCCAATGTTTGTTGAAACAAATATAAGATATGATTAGAAATATGAGGAAGAGTATAGTTGTAAAAGATATTAGGAATGCCATCAGAACCTATGGAAAATTTAGGTCTATGTTTAAGAACTTTGTTTAAATGTTGAGAGTTCAATGAAATCTTATAACCAATGGTGTAGCTGAAAATTGAGAGGCCCCCTGCAAAAATGTTGATGGGGAGCCCCATCTTTTAATTTATTGATCTAATTTATTTCAAACACTATCTAAACTCTGTAATTCAGTGTGTCGATGTACAGTCATAATAAATGTCGACGTAAAAATGATTTGCTTAAATGTAAACGATCAAAACCCCATAACTCTGTTATTTATAAGGATGTCGACGTAAAAACGCCTAATGCAAATTAATTTATTAATAAGGTTAATACATGAAATTTTATACAGGTGAAAATAATTTTATTATATATACAAATTGTAAAACTTTTAAACAGATCTGCATTGATTTAAATGAACATAATTTTATTTGAACAAATTAAACAACAATTAAATACATCAGAAGATATTTAAGTTTACTTGCTGTTACAAAATCATTACAGCATGTAAACTTTACATAAATTATAAATTAGTGCTAACTAAGTTTTAGAGTTCCAGCTAACGAATGCCAACGCTCTGCGTTAAAATCGAGGTTATTGGGGATTGATTGATTGGGTTTTAGAGGTTTTTTATTCAGGGTGAGTTGGGCCTCCCATGTCGCAGGGTCTGCTGACTGTCAGCTACGCCACTGCTTATAACAATAAGCTGATGTAGGCTTGATTTCAGTCATTGGCATGAAAGTAAAAACATGTTTTAAATGTTTACTAATCTCATCAGACAGATGATCATTTATAATCTTTAAAGTATTCTTGTTAGATTTATAAGTAATAATAATAATTTTTCGCCATAATTCCTTGCTATGTCTCACTTCTTCCCTCAAAATTCTCAACACAAAGGCCTCCTTTTTTTTTTTTAACAAATGAATCCATATATTTCCTAGAAACTTCATGATAAAAATAAAGATCAGAAAAATAACCATTTCTTTTCTATTTATTTTTTAAAATATTTCTTTTTCTCCTCAGTCGTTGTGTATTTCTTGATATCCAGGTACGAATATTTCTGACACTACAAAATCGCATTGGTACATATAGATCTTTCAACAAATTGATATAATTATAGAAATTATCATAAAAACAGTCTAGATCTAAATTAGAGCTGTATAATGAATCCCATCCAAAGGCTTGTAGACTTATGATGATAATATTCCAATCAGCATTCTTCCAATCTACAAAAGAATTGGAAATATTCAAAAACAAGCTTTTTTAAATCAGCATAAAAATTAATCAATATCAGTAAATGGTCTGATTTAAAACCTGTTTTTTTCTGCATAACAATCAGTCGTGTTAGTAAACACTAAGTCAAGATAATTTAATTCTCTAGTTAGAAAATTCACAATCTGCAATAGACCATAGAAATAAATTAACTCATCAAAAAAGAAAGTCTGATAATTATATAGTTATATAATATGCCTGTATTCAACCATTTGATGTTACTGAAATTTAAATCTCCTACGATGATAAGATTTTGGAAGGAGCATTGACTAATTGTCTTTTTCGACTCAATCAATATGTTCATAGTTTCTTCTGATTTCAAATTAGAAGGAAGATATACACACATTAATGTTAAACTGATATTTATAAACTTTAGCCATATAAATGAATCATTCAAAATTTTCACTGATTCTACATTGAGGGTAGAGGATCTAACAGCTATAGATATGCCTCCTCCTTTTTTTCCCAGTCTAGGAATGTCAATGACTCTATACCAGTGGTTCTCAACTTTTTTTCTGTTGAGTAACACATTTTTATGTTTTAAAATTTGGCAGCACACCTAAGTATTTTAAATAATAATTTAGATTTAACAACAAATTTTTTTTAACAGATTATTGTATTTATTCTTATTTATTGCATTCAGATTACAGACATACTCATACATGGGCTCATTAAATGGTGGCCCTTATTAAGTTATAATGCCACCTGCGGATTTTGTCTTTTTAGAGAAACTAAAAGTTTAATTTAATTTTTATTCCTTAATTTTTAAATTTTGAATAATGAGAAAAAATTTTGCCTGTCACAGGAATTCGAGGGTTAGATTTTTCTAATAATACTCTGTTTATAGGAATCGGTGCAGTAGTTTGACTGCAAAAGGAATATCCAGCCAACCACATTTCACTATTAATATATATGATTCATACAATTACATAAATACAATTCATTCTTAATTTTTTGCAGCACACCTTCAAAGGTTTGGCAGCACACTAGTGTGCCGTGGCACAGTGAGCACACCTTCAAAGATTTGGCAGCACACTAGTGTGCTGCGGCACAGTGGTTGAGAACCACTACTCTATACATATAAACATTGTAAAGAGCCCTGATATCTTCCTCCTGACCATAAAGCCATGTCTCAACCAAACAAATTATATCAAATTCCATGAGTAGAATTGTCTCCAATTGAAAAAGCTTATTACAGACAGACTGAATATTTTGATAAAAGATGCTTAAGGCTGATTAGATATATAGGCTTTATTTAATTGCTGTCTACTATTAGGAAATATATGCAGTTGACTAACAATTGTCTGAGATTGAATATTATTGACATCATTAATTGCTAAATTCATATTTCTCTGATTTTCCGTAATTACTGGATTCGATCTCATTTTTTCATTCATATTATAATCCTAATAAAACTTTCTGCACAATGTTCCAAAAGGCCAAAAATTTGCATCCAACAAATTATCCTCATAATTTCTATGAACAAAAACACAAAATGATGCATAATTAGGAAATCTAGTTCTACACATAGACTCTTGAACTAATTTTAAACTTATTTGCTATAAAATCCATTATTTCATTTTCTGTAACTTCTGGATGTATTCTAGAAATAAAAATTTTCCTGTATACACTAGAAGAGTTCACAGTATGAAAAGATAAAGTTTTCTAAATTTACAATTTTTTAATATATTAATTTATAATATAATCAGAGATAAACTTATTATTTTAGCTATTGAAAAAATATCATATTTTTGCAGATATTATTTTATAGTTAATGATTATTAAAATCAAACTAAAAACAAAATTTTGATAAATTCAAATATTTTAATATAAAATAGATCATGATCCTGATACCACATGGCACATCTGTACTAAATGCAAGACAATTCTTACAGGATGTCCCAAAAGTCTGGAATCAGTGAATTCATTTTCTTCTCTTTCCATATTGATTTGCAGCACTTAGCATCCAGAATCAGGCACCACTTGTCAGTCAGCACATTGATCCTGCCATCATTGACGAATCGCAGTATTGACTGGATCTGTGTGTTACGAATAATGGGGGTCATTTCGACTCCCTATAATTCCAGACTTTTGGGACATCCTGTATATATGCAAAATAAGAAAATTCTATTAAATAAAAAATATATTAGTTCTTAAATAAAATTTATTTACAAACATACTATATGAAAAGTATAATAAATTTAATTATTGCTTTCATAAATATAAAAATAATAATATGCAGTTTTACAATTTTAATTTCATATTTTGCAAATGAAATGCATAGAATTTTAAATTTTTAAATTCAAAATGAAATGTCAGAATTTTAAATTTATATTTTTAAAATATTCAATTATTTATGACATAATTCATATAGTATTAATATTTTTATTGATTTTTATAATATAAAAAAATTTATTTGGAA